>JADLZN010007560.1:0-200741 GCA_018155175.1 Sinocyclocheilus anophthalmus
TCCTTTCGATGATCGAGTTGTGAGTTTGTGTCGTTAGCTCTGCAGCGGTCATGTTGGATCATTAGCCTACACTATTTAGCCGGCTAAGCTAGTGGGTGTGTATCCTGTTTAGTGCAGATAAACACTGCCGTTATAAAACAACCAAATCAGTGCAGCAGATAGCACGACAAATGCTCGACAATGTGAAAACATTCATAATGTTGATATTTACTGTAAATGGTAATTAGCTTCGATAAAACAACATTATAACATTTTTTCTTATTATTGGAAGTGATACTCCAGGCACCTTTTCATATGATTATATGCGTGTAATGTAACAACGACTCTTCGCTAGCATCGACATTAACTATTTTATTCGCTTTTTTATTAAATAATGAATAAAAAATCACGATCGACCCGCCTTTCTCACAAATATCGCAACCAATCAGCGTGCAGGAAACGCTCGTGGAAGTGACGTTTTTAAATGTTTCGCTAGAGAGGGAAAAGGTCTGCAGAAGCAGGGATCATTGTTTTTCCATCATGGCAAAGCCCGCGAAGAATTAAAGGAAATAAGGCATTGTACATTTGCATAATATCTTGCGCATATGCAAAACCGTGCACGAGGTAAGAATCTCCCTTCTTCTCTCTGGAAGCAGCGCGTCGTTGTTCGTAAAGAAGTTGTTAAAAGTTGTTCAGTCAGGTAAATGCTAGCCCTGTAGCTAAGCATTCACAGCTGCACGGGGTCGCGCATGAGTGCAGTTAGCAGAGCGTGCTAACGCTAGCCTCGCGCGCGCGCTCTACGGGAGGATCGCGTGCGTGCGTCTGTTATGGCGTTAAAGGGACTCGGAATCGGTTTAGCGGCTGATCCATGTCACTTTCTGCCGAAGTATGGCAGAAAATAAGCAAATATTTAAATTTTTTATAACTTTGAGTAGAGCAGACACAAAACAAGCACTGACGACTAAAATAATTCATATTTACGAGCACATTTCCCCTGCTTTCCACTGTAACATTTTACATTTGCTGTGTTGTAGTAATAACTTTTATTGCTACACAATAATATGTTATTATATATAACTATTAATGTATATTGAAGCTAGATTTAATTAGATCAGCTTACAAAAGATTCATATGTCAGTTTGATAATAATAATAATAATAACAACAATTATTATTATTATTGTCGCTTTATAGCTGTCAAATAGATTGTCATTATATGTTCAGCCACAAACATTACTAGTCTTGTTGACAGGAGTGATGACACTGTATAAGCATCAATCTTTTGGAACTTTGTTTTCCTTCCTACCTGCCATCTATCTTGTTTATCTAAAAGTGCTCTTTCCTTTAAACCTAGCCAAAAAGCCATGTGTTGACTGTGAAACACAGTATACTTTAATAATATGCATTTATGGTGTAATAACTACATTTTCGTTTTCATATTTACCACAAACAATGCACTGCTACTTTAATTCAGCACTTGCAGCGCAGCAAAAACAGACTCGGTGCGGAAACCATCTCTGCACTGCTGCAGACGCACCGCTCCTGGAACGCACTGCCGGACAGCAACCGTGTGCAGTGTGAATGCTTTAATCTGTTAACATGAGCGCGGAAAAAATATGCGCCACATACGCACTGCAAACGGAGTAGTGTGAACCTGGCATTATGTGTGTGCGCTGCGAGGGTGCATTTCTCCAGAAGTGCGCGCGAGCGCTTAATGGTTAAACACTGGCAAGAATTAAAATGTAATGCAATTTATAAATTTTAGTGACGATGTGACACTGCCTCGATTGTGTAAGTGACAATTCCTGTGTCAACTGTGCCACGTGCTGCTCGCTTATAGACAGATGCGATGTGATTTGAAGCCATTTGCGTATTTTGAGAGAGAAAGAGAGAGCGCATGCGGTGATTCACTCACGTTGTTTGTGAAATTACGTCTCACACAAGGTTTTCAAATTATTTTATAAGTGTACCTCACCTTCAGCATTATAATTATTTCACCCGCTCCAGACAGAGACTGAGATGGTGCCGCTGCATGTCGTTCCAAACCTTGCGGCAGCGTCATCAGCTTGAGATCGGTTTTATGAGATCGGTCTTTTTAGAGACTGCCGATCAAACATCCCAATGTGATTATCGGCCGATGGTGATCGGTAGCCGATCAATCGAAGCACCCCTAGAAGGTAACACCCTTACAATGTGTGCGTGTGTGAATGCTTTCCCAATTTGTAGATGTTGAGGTGGATGTAGATGAACTGAATCCAGAGCAAGTGACGGAGATTAACAAGATGGCCACCACTTATGGCATGGCAGATGGGGACTTTGTATGGTTCGTTCGCTCATTCTTTAACTAAAATTCACAGCATGTGTGTATTTGGACAAGATCTAAATGAATGCACTGTACTTTTTCTACAAACGTGATATTTAAAATAGTTAAAAGTAGTTAAAATCCAGTCTGTCTTTGTGGCAGGATGTTGAGGAAGGACAAGGAGGAAGTGGAGGCCATTAAACATGCAAAAGCACTGGAGGCAGAGAAGGCCATGTACTCTGTATGGGCAGAATCTTATTAATGTCCTCTCCCATTTAAGATGTTTGTGTTTGATTATTAGTATTTGTAATAATAATGTTGTTCTGTTTCCATCAGGGCCGGCGGTCTCGCAGACAGCGAAGAGAGTTTAGAGAGAAGTATATGAAAGGCAGGCAGATCAGCCCACCCAGGTAACAGCCCATACAATATCAGCTACAAATTTCCCAAGATAAGCAATGATGTTTTTTCTACTCAATAATAAAAGTCTAACTTAGTGTCTCTTTTTTTGGTTCCGCTGACCACTACCCAATTAACTGACATTTAAAATTTAGTGTATGTATATTTTATAATGTGCACCAGTTACACATGTTGCTGATTATTTTGATTGAAAATTGGTTAACTGATTTGAATTCAATATGTACATTTCAAAAACAGCTATGCCAGAAGAGACAGTCCTACATATGACCCCTACAAACGGTAAGTGTTCATGGAATGATACTTTGCACTTTCATTTTGAATTATATATACATAATGTAATATTAATGCACCAAAATCATTGAAATTTAGGTTCCCCCAATATTGCATTTCTGACCAATACCTTTAAACTAATTTTCATGTTGCTGATAACCAATAAATGGACTATTAAAGTGTCAATAGCATTTTGTCTAAATAAATCGGAACTCTAAAGTTTCGAAGAATATATTTAACTGTTTTATATATGATTATTTTGGAGTGTTAGAGGCTGGCAAAGGGTAATTAATTGCAAAATAGGTAATGAACAGTCACAATACCTTATGACAAAAATTATAAAAATGAGAGAAAAAAAAAAAAAAAAAGAAACTTAAACTGATTACAACTGCATACACTACCTTTCAAAGGTTTGGGATCAGTGAGGTTTTTTTTTTTTATCAAAAGTGACCGTAAATTATATTTATAATGTTACTAAAGATCTCTATTTCAAAGAATTTTTTTTTTTTTTTCTATTCATCCTAAAAATAGTTCAAATGAAATGAAATGAAACTAAGCAGAAACTGTTTTCAACATTAATACTAATAAGAAAAAATTGGGTTTTAGGTAGCCACAATCAGAATATTAGAATGATTTCTGAAGGATCATGTGACAAAGATTGGAGTAATGGCCCCAAACTTTTGAAAAGTTGTGTACATCATGTATTAATAGGAATGTTTCTTACTACAGTTTTCCTTTTTTTTTGTCTCAGGCCAGAGTCAGACTCAAGTTCAGAGTCACGCTCTCGTTCTCGAACCCCAGGCAATGATAAGATCACTTTCATCACCAGCTTCGGGGGCAGTGATGATGAGGGAGCCTCAGCTGCACAAGCCCCACCTGCAGCGGCGTCAAGCCACACCTCCTCCAACACCGCAGGTCATAGCAGGGGCTCCCGGTCGGTAACTTCCCCTTTCTACTTTATGGCTCCTTAGTGGCTTTTTTCTTCTTTTATTCATAAGCGTGTTCAGCTGTGTTAGCATGTAGCCAGAGAACTGCTACAGGTTGAGCTTAAATGATTGATGATATTTTGAAATAGTTGAGAGACCAACCATTGTCTGAGTTGCCTGTTGATTATTGCTTGTGGCATATTCAGTGTTAAAAACGGTAATTAACTGGAAGCTCTTTGGCTTGTCTTGTGATTTAATAAAAGTTGCTTGTAATAACATAGCACATTGTGTTTTTCTTTTAGCCGAAGACGGTCTTCCTCCTTTTTTTTTGTTCCTTTTTATTTTTCCCCTCCAGCCACTCTCCTTTTTTTTTTTTTTTTTTTTTTTTTTTTTTTTTGTTTTTTTTTTTCTCCCCTTCCCGCTCCTCTTCGCACGGTCCCTCCAAATGACGCCTCCGCACGCTCCCGCCAGTCGTCGTTCTCGTGGGGGCAGGGAACGGGACAGCCGTTACTCCAGGTCTCGATCTTGCTCTCGTCGGCGGTCTGACTCCCGTTCACGGCAACGCAGTGGTGGAGTTGTTTCGAGGAGACGATACGACAGGACTAGGTCTCGTTCCACAGATCGGGGTAGAGACCGAAACCGTGAAAGAGACAGAGACCGGGACAGGGGGAGGCGGTACACAGGCCGCAGACGAACCAGGCAAGAGATCTTGCTAAAGATATTCAAACCCTTGTAGATGCTTTGATTTTTTTAAAGAAAAAAAGGTTTTTTTTTTTTGTGAAGTTGATCGGAAGAACCACTCTCTCCCTCAGGTCTCGCTCGCGTTCTCATTCGGGTGATCGTTACCAGCGTCGGAGTCGCAGCTCAGCATACAGGAGGGGCGGGAGCATCAGTCAAAGCCCCTCCCACTCACCTGCTGCAAGCCGCAGCCTTTCCCCCTCTTCCCATTCTGCTCCACCTGCATCTGCTTCTGCAGACAAACTGAGAAAGTAAGTTGCAACACACCTATAAGCGCTAAAGATTCACTTTACCACCTTGATATCAAAAAGTCAAAGATGCGATTTTCCGACCTGAGAAATGTGACCCATGTAAACTCCATGAATTTGAGAAAATGAAATTCATGCTTTTTCAAATACATTTTATTTTAATAAAATTATACAATAATAAAATGTAACTTTTATGATACAAACTTTCATGTTTTGCTTGTATAGTGTTGTCACTGTAATTCTTGTGAGTTCTGACACAGCACTGAGCAAAATGCTCTTGCAGCATCTCATGCATGAAATAGCATTCTAAAAACACAACGTTCAACCCCCATATTCTTGCATTTTTTTTTCCTGATCCACTGCCGGCGTCCCATCTTTGTCAACACAAAAGTGCATTCTGTGTGAATGTCACCTAGTGATATTTTCTACTTACGGTCCTTCACAGAGCGTGTCACACGTGAGCGTTTAATCATGTGCACCGACAAGCAGTTGGATCATTCTTTTGTCTTTACGGTTATCATTGGCATATTGTCAAAGTGACTAATTCTGACGTTTGGTAATATTTCCATTCAAAATCACGATTCCTCGATTTCTAAAAAATAAAATCATGGCAAAACATTAAATTTGAATTAATCGATTGCCCAGCCTTACTTTGGTGTGTAAGCTTTGAAAAGTGAGTGAAGTGACGTGTGGCCAATTATGGTGACCCATACTCGTAATTTGTGTTCTGCATTTAACCCATCCAAGTGCACTAGGGCTGTCAAAATGACTAAATTCTAATTTTCTATTTAAATATAATCAGAATTCAAATGATATTCGAATTTAAAAGGCATAATTTTAGTTAGGGGGAAAAAAAGCTTTTGGCTTGTCTCCTGAGGCCACAGAAGGGCGCAATGAGCAAAATAACGCACGTTCTTCAAACGTAATAAATACAGGCTATCTTGAAAAAAGTGCATAATGTTTAAAATAATGTTTAAAATAATGTTTATAAACCATATATATAATTAATTAGGTTGCTTAAACAATTAGAAACAAAACAGAATCATGCATGTGTGTATAGTTTAATACAAAGGACCGAAAACCAATCATAAAGAGTAGGCTATTCCGATATGATTGTTCAGTCTGTCGTTGCATTGCAAAACACAAAAAAATTGGGCCGCATTTGCCTGTAGTTGTGAACGTATAGCATTAGAGGCCTTAGAAATTTGTGGATCAAATATGATATATTTGATATATCATATGATATATTATACTTTATGATATACCAGTATAGGGTTAAAAATTTGTAGTATTGCAATTTTACTTCTGTAACATAAAATTATTAGTAGTATATTGATTATTATTATTATCATCATCATCATTAATATTACTGTCCTGTGCCTCATAAGTGACTACTGACCAAACATTGTATCATTTTTTTTTTTTCTCCCCCAGGCCTGAAACGCCGGGTGGTAAAGAGACTGGAGCTGCCAAAGTCAGTAAGAATTTGATATATCTCGAATTTGTTGCTAAAGACTCCGCCTCCCTCACCCCTGACAGGCTGATGCAGTTAACAATCAGGCTGGGGCTCCTGCCCATCTCTTGGCTCTTCAAAGAGCCCTTGTTCTCATTTGAAATGTGTTTTTGATTGGCTGTCCACTTGGTGATCAGCTGCCCTCTATTTACAGAATGCAGTGGTCTTTTGAAGAGCAGCCATATCTGAGCTTACCCAACTCACTTTTTGCCTTTATTTATTTATTTTTGTAAGAAAGAAGCAGGAAGTGACCAACTCTATCTCTGAAGGACCCAGATATTTCTGTGTGCTCTTTGGAAGCGCTATAGATTTGTCTTCTATTTAGAGAAATGATACATGTACTTCTCATTTATCTTACTAAGTATTATCTGAATGATGGGTTGTTGAGAGACACCTGTGAATGACCGTGAGCTGATGAAAGGAAAACTACAAAGGAATAAAGGTTCTTAGCAGGTTTGCTCAGCAGTTAAACAGCTCAGGTGTTGCTTCTGCACTGGGCTTGTCAAGGCAGGCAGAGCAACTTCACTCACTCGCACACAAACACACCTGCATAAGTCAATACAGATTGTCCTTGTGTGTAAAGGTTGAACAGCTTCAAGGCAGCACCTTCTGAAATGGCTACAGTAGCTGCCATTTTGTAACTGTTCCATCGAGTTGACGTACCTGACCTGGTGAGAAGAAGAGTCGACATAGCGCTGGCTGCCTCCATTTCTGTTCACACTTTGCACTTTGCCATACCCCTACAAATACATCTATAACTTAAACATCACAGGCATTTCTTTGAAACAGGACCGTCTGCTGCTGTTCAACATGCAGCATATAAATGATCTGTATGTAGTTTAAAACACTCTCATCCTTCTGCATGACATGACACAAGTTTAAGCTAGTAAACTAGATTCCTTGTTGTCTGCCGCTGTTCTTTGCATAAACTTTTCCATCGTACTTCTTCTAAAGTCACTGTGTCCATTGCAGCCCAAGATGACACCACAAGAGAAGCTCAAACTCCGTATGCAGAAGGCTCTAAACAAGCAATGTGAGTTACTATCTCAGGCATGCAGGAACCATTTTATTCCATATTTATGCTAGGCATGCACAGTATATTGATACCATATCAGTTAGCATTATTTGTATATTTATATTTATTGTGCACTCTCATTTCTGTCGGTTCTTACCTTTGACATCAATTAACGCTCAAACGCTTTAATAAAACAAATTATTTTAAAACACTGGTGAATGCAATCTTTAGCAAGTTTCAAGCATCTTTTTTACATTGCTATTCAAAAGTATTTTTTCCTTTTTGTTGTTTATATACAGTAGTCAACATTTAAAATGGATCAAAAAACTTCAAAGTTGTCCTAAAACCTAGAAGCCTTCTTGTCTTTGGACAACTTTGATTAACTTTTTTGATCCACTTTAAATGTTGACGTCTTTACACAATATCTACAAACTATTAGCCGCACATGCTGTTTCAACAATGTAAATGTTTTTTGAGCCCAAATCCCTATTTTTTGAAGGATCTTGTGACATTGAAGACTGGAAAGGATCTCTTTTAAATTATCTTGTGGCTGCTCAGCTTTGCCATCACAGGAAGAAATACAATTTAAAACTTTTTTAAAGATATCTATGATGTTCACCAAGGCTGCGCTTTTATTTGACCAAAATGCAGTAAAACGGTAATATTGTGAAATATTATTGAATTTCAAACAATTGTTTTCTATTATGAAAAATTTGTGAATTTTACATTGAAAATGAAAGTTTTAAAATATAATTTTTTCCTGTGATCGCAAAGCTGAATTTTCAGCAGCCTGGAGTTAACGGCTTTAGTAATGGCTTGGAGTGTCATCTTAATTTTTCCTACATATTTTAATAGTTTTCTGTCATCGTATTCGTAATATTGTTGTGGTAACCTCTCCTTTTTTCACAATTCTTTGATTTATTAGAAGTTCCAAACAACAGCTTTTTAATGTCAATCTTTTGTAATTATTATAAAAGTCTTTAATGTCACTTTTGGTCATAAATTTAAAATTTGGTCAAAGTATTAATTTATTTCTTTTTTACTGACCCCAAAATTTTGAACAGTAGTGTGTATATACCACATCCTAAGCAGCATGTTATGTCAAATAAAAGCCTGTTGACCCTGCCTCACCTTCTGCTTTCACCTTCATCAGCTAAGGCGGATAAGAAGGCCGCACAAGCCAAGATCCAGCAACAAGAGAACAAGCGACAGGTACAAGTGTGGGTGTACAGTTGGTATGTGGGTAGGAGGGGTGATTCCAGGTAGTTCTTTACTTTTTAACGCTCATGTATTTTCCCCCTCCCATCGCAGGAACGAGAAGGAGTTCTTCGCGCAATGGCACGGAAAATACGCATGAAGTGAGTCAGAGCATGTATATACATGTGCAGCATGTTCATGTGGGAACTGTCCTCTCGGTTTGTAAAGAAGAGGATACAGTTCGGTCATTGTTTGGTCTTGTAGGGAGCGAGAACGGCGGGAAAAAGAGAGGGATGAATGGGAGAAACAGTATGGAGGTCAGAGTCACTCGCCCTCCCCCGATGACAAATATGGTGAGTTTATCTGTGCTGTAAGAGCCTCCCACCAAAGAATCCCCTCTTCTTAAAGAGATATGGTCGTATTGTTATTCACATTATGAAAGAACTGAAACAAGACTCTTTCTGTGGATTGAATTGTGTGTTGTTGTTTTCTTTTTTGGTAGTGATAGAATTCTATTGATATATACAGTGTGGTAACAAGACACTTGCAAAAACTTACTCATGAAGAAGATTCTAATCATAAATCTTGAACACCCCACAGGTCGGGACTACAGCTCATCCAGAAGGTATGCTAAACCAGTCTGGACCAGCCACACTTGTCCATTTCATCTAAACGTACTGTTCTGGCTCATTTCAAACATTTCTACTGTCTTCCACAACAGGAGATCACGTTCAAGATCACGGAGTCCTCAATACCGGTACTGAAGAATCGGCTGATAAAACAGTCGAGGCCCTAAGACGTCACGACCACGATGGCAAGAGTTTACTCAGAAGTTTGGGGGAAAATATCAATAAAATGAATTTCACTCACTTCAGCTTCTTTTACATCTTCTAAACTGGATGCAATGGAAACAAATAATTTCTAAAATGTACAAGTTAACACCATCATGCTCTGAAAACACATTTCACCTCCCATTCTTGATATTACACAGCAGGGTTGCCAGGAATGCTTTGAGCTGCTAGGATTCTAATTAACTTTTGCAGATTATTTGGAGTCGATCGGTGTTGAATTGTGTGACGTAAGTGGGATGAAATTTATGCTCTTCCTTGTGTCTTAAACCACCATCAAAGAGAGTTCACCCAAAAAATGCTAATTCTGTCTTTACCTCACCTCAGGTTGATCCAACCAATATAACCTGACTTTCAGGAACACTCTTTCTGCCTAATGTCTGTTTTGTGGTCCGATGGAAGACAAACGAGGATGAGTGGGGTTATTAAAAGATTGGTGTTTTTGGGGGTGCATCTACCCATTTTCCCTCCTCATTGGTGAGATAGTCCCTTCATCTAAGATGATAAAAGTTCTGCACAGAAAATGCTGATTTTACATGCCTGAGTTGTTACTCGACAATGAAATGTCTGGTGGTTCTTTCTGTATAAGATCAACTGGTTTTGAATTTGAATAAAAAGCGAATAATATTAAAAATAACGGGGGGGGGGGGGGGGGGGGGGCGGGGGGGGGGGGCGGTGGCTTGAGTGTTTACTCGTGTACATCGAAAACAAAACGCATTTCTTGGCTAACAACCGCTACCAGTGTACCGCCAGATGGCGCGCTTCACTATAAGAAATGCGTGAATCGACAAAAATTGCAGTTATTTTGAATGGGAATTTGAGCACTTTATATTCACGAAGACCAATTTCAGCAGTCCCCGCGTGCTTGTATTTACCCCCGCCCTCCACACAAGAGAAGCAAGTGTCTGAAAGTAAAGCGACAGTTACTTTGGGTTTCGAAATAAGCCGGACAGCAAAACAAACACCTGTCTCAGCCGACCTCGATAAAGCCACTTCCTCTTCACCCACATCCTTAACCAGCACATTTTATTGGTGTCAGAGCAGCAGCTGCGCGCCATCAAAGCGACTATTTACATAATTCCTTCAATACGACAGATAGATAAGGAAAAGACAGAGATTGGATCATTTAAAGTGGCCCTGATGCTGTTGCCTAAGCAGAGTTGTTTAACGAGGTCAATTATGATAAGAGAGGGCAGAAGAGGAGGAGGATGATGATGGGCGGGCTGGAGGCGTTGCTCATGCCCTCCTCCTCCTCCTCCTGTAGGGCCAGCAGACAGTGTGAACTTGAACACTGAGGGGCACAGCACTGAGCGACAGTCAAGTCACACATCACTGCCGTTTTATGAGATTTCTAGTGTCCGCTTAGTTCTGGTGTAGTTTTAGAGGATCTTCTCTCACTATGTCCAGACGTAAACTCGGCAGCAGACCGCAACACCTGAGCGCAATGCAAGGTAAGCTGGGTTTAAGACAACTTTATCCACATGTAAACGAGAACACGCACATATGTATGTAGAACCGAATCTGAATACTGTGGGAGTGTGAGAATGAGAGCACGCGTAATCGATGTAATAACTTTTCACGTGGTTTGTGGCTCACTCCAGTGCGTGTACTGAACTTGACATTGGAGTTGAAATAATTAACCTAACGTTACCCTCATGTTTTTATTTGTACGCGTCGCTGACGAGCGTTCAGTGTCGTATCAGAAGTCGTTCTTTGTCAGTTTTACATTTACAGGCTGTTTAAGGGATTTTAGGTTTAAGTTTCTTAGACACTGAACGAGTTGGAGCAATAACATAGCACTTCCTTATTGTATTTTCACAATATCTTTGTTTTGTGTCGTCCCTTTCACACCTTAGCGTCTACTTACTAACGTAATTTTTCCGTTAGGTTTCATTTTTATTTCCACAAATCCTCATTTTCTGATGGCAGTGAACACGTTATTTTACCCGCTGACAAGTGCGCGTCGCTTGAATAATTGAAAAATCGATCGCTAAACCTAGTCACCGTAAAACGAATGCGTGTACATATTGCTGTGAAATATTGTTTTGATCATGACAGGATATTTTTGTTGTTTGTTTTATCTTCTATCTGTGGGGAGCTGTGCGTGTCTCACCTGACCACAAGACTTGAGTCTAGTTTAATGGTTGAGACGGATTTGTTCAATGAATCGGTTGAACGAAGCATTTCACTGACGGGGCTAAAAAGTAACGTTAGCTACTTTAAAAACCGAATAGCAGAACAATTACAAATTAAACCTACTAAAACACGTTTACGGCGTGATTGTGACTATGACCGTTATATCAACACGGATACGAGACCGTTTGTTTTTATTTAAATGCGTTTTTAACATGCTTAGCCTATTAACTTATTTAATTTTGAGATGTTAAGTTAATTTTAGTATTGTTTATAATGCAAATGCAAATTACATTTAGGTTCTAACTGACTAAGCTAAATCAAGGCTACAGTTGAACTGAGACACACAAATTATAAACATCCACATTAATAGTAAACAGTAATAAACCGCAACATGTGCCTATAAATGGCTGTACTGAACGATTTGGTGCATGTAATATATCCCCAGAGCGAGATGTTTTCCGTTATCACGTGGTCCTTGACAACCGCTGAACGCTTGAAGTGGAAATTGTCGAAATAACCGATTCACTTAAATGTATTCGGATTTCCAGTGTAGTGTGTGTGTGGTGTGTGTGTGTGTGTGTGTGTGTGAGAGAGAGAGAGAGAGAGAGCGAGCAGGCAGCCGCGCCTTTTGCGTGTCGGCACAAACAACCAGAGCTGTTGAAACAGGAAAGGTGACATTTTTGAGTAACCACTGGTGAAATCCTCCCCTCCGCGGGACTGTCTGTACCTGCATCGGCATGGACAGCCTAGACCGGGCAGGTGGATCCAGTTCAGGCTGTAAGGTGTGAGAGAGAGAGAGATCTGGAGTCCATGACCACAGCAGGGGCACCCAGGCCAAAGGGCAAGTTCCTCTCTTAACTCAAGGTCTCTACACAGCCAAGGTGCTCGGCCTATGATCTGTGTCTGCACAAATTAATTGTGTGTAAAAATTAAATTACGCATATGTATTAAAATATGCAGATTTGATCCACCTCAAGAGGCCCTGATGCTGCTGTGTAAATTAATGCAGCAACGTTGCATCATTAAACATTGCCTTTATTATTGCAGAGTAGTTATAGTTTAATGTTTCTGTTCAATAATTCATTTTAAAGGATTAATTTGAAAAAAAAAAATCTTGTGTGTCCTCTGTGCAGCATTATTCAGTTTAAATGCACTTAAATGCCGCTTCTGTGCCACATTTGTAGTGTAAAAACAGCATTATGTACACTAAGAGACAAAATATTAAAGTGACTTTCAGTTTATGCACAGATACATTTTTAAAAGTTGGTATTAACCCACTCAAAGTAGGCTTTTTTTCATAGTCTTGGTAGCAAAATCCTGTTTGGCTCAGCTTTGGCCTGTCTAGATTTACATGCTGCATCGCTCATTCGCCTCAGCGGTTATGAGTGGTGTGAAAGACACCTTGTTTAGATCAGCAGACTTGTGAGCATGGTAGGACGACTACAGTGCAAAGTGCCTGATACATCAGCATGCTCTAATGGGCGAATTGCTCAAGCGGGTCGGAGCTGCATCGCGCTACTTCCTGTGCAAAGCAGACCTCGGTGGCAGAGACACAGGAAGTGGTCAGTATCTGCTGACCAGACAGAGCCGTGCTGATGATGACAGTTTAGCAGTACGCCGACGATTGCAGAGAACTGAAAGTAGCACATTAGAAGAGAAGCGAGGCTTTTGCAGAGCCACTCAGTTGGGTCATTTCAAGAGTTCCAAGGGACTCTCT
Source organism: Sinocyclocheilus anophthalmus (assembly GCA_018155175.1). NCBI lineage: Eukaryota > Metazoa > Chordata > Actinopteri > Cypriniformes > Cyprinidae > Sinocyclocheilus > Sinocyclocheilus anophthalmus. The sequence goes on from JADLZN010007560.1 coordinate 13,306, forward strand.
GAACAAAGTGTTTTTACAGCTTTTTTTGTGCGTTGTTCCGCTCACAGACGCTCCGAATTCCACAGTCATCCCCGCCGACTCTTCGCCGTCACCTGAGCAGATCCCTCAGCCGGATGATGGAGGCCGTGACCTGTTGACATGTGGCCAGTGTGGTCAAGCCTTCCCATTGGCCCACATCCTCACCTTCATCCAGCACAAACAGGGCGGGTGCGGCACAGCCAGAGCCCGGCCTCAGGTCCACACTCCTCCCTCTCCGGCCAATCGGACGCACCGATTCGGCCAAGGAATGCAGGTGGAGGTGGGTTACGTGGAGCTCCGGCGTATGACGGACAGGAGATGGAAGGAAGAGCCAGGTGTGAGGGTGGAGGCCAACCGAGCCGGTGAGTTCTAGGTGCTAATTAGTGTCTTTTTTTTGTAAAACTGTCCCCTCATTTAACGACCTCGTCCCCAGTCCAGCTCATTAGACTGCCGTTGCTGTGGCGCTGAGGCCTTGGTGAGTTGGAGAGTTAGAGACGCCAAGCCTAATTGTGTGGAAGAGATAGGCAGTTCTGCTACACACACGAGCAAACGTACACTTATACATGCACCCTGGGGGACGGCGGAAAGGCACCTGAGCACACCTGAGCATCTCCTTAGCTCTGTCTCTCAGGTGAAGTGGCCAGGTAAACACGGCACAGTCAGGCCACCAAACCTCACAACTCCCAGAGCTCTCAGTGAAGCGGCACACACACACACACTTTCCTCATTATTCCAGCACTGTCAGTCATAGCAGGTGCTGACATGGTGTGTTATTCCCAGAGTCCTTTGTGAATTGCTTCGCTCCCGTCCTCTTACTGCGCTATTCAAAATAAAGTCTCAAAATTTGACGTTTTTTTCCATTTGTTGACCTTGAGTTATGAATCTATTGCCTGTTGAAGCATCGCAGTGTCTTAAAAATAAAGGTTCCAGGAGGGTTTTTGCAAAGACTTCATTGAAGAACCTTTTGGGTTCACCAGTGAACCTTTTGTAATGGGACACTCTCATCGTAACGGGAAATTCTCTCATCATGTTCTCATCCTCATTCTGTCCCAGATGTATGTGATTTTCTTTCTTCAGATGAACACAAACTACGATTTTAAGATAAATAATCCATTTCTTAGAGTCTATATAATGCGTGTGTATAGGAAAGCTAAAGTTGATGCTTTGAAAACCACACAAAGCAATCCAATTGATGAATCGATGTCTTCTGAAGCGAAACAATAGATATGTGTAGAAAAAAATGCAAATTAAAGAAATAATAAAACTGTCATATGCAGGTTTTAATATTTGAACACGTTAATAGTCAAAGAAACCTTTTTAGAAAAGCAAAGATGTCAATAAAGAACCTCTATCTTTATGAGTTGTATGAGAATAATTTTGGTGAAACATTGAACTCTTTTGACTGTTAAACAGGATGTTGGTGGGGGGGTGTGTTACAAAGCTAGTGTGTTTTTCAGTGCAATAGTTGGCCCTAAAGGGAATCATCGGCCTGTGCAGGTGTTGGGTTGGTGTTTCTCAGGGTGATGCTATTGAACCGTGACCTGAACTGCTTCCTCATATGGGCAGGATTCTTTCACTCTACAGCATGAGCAAAGCAAACATTTATTAGTTTAATTACTGACTGTTTATAGAGGCAAGCAAATGATTATTGATTATTATCAACGAAACATGTTTTCGCTTTCGGGTCACTCCCTCCTGAACGTACACATGTTTGCGCTTCCTTCCTTTTTGTGCTCCGCTTCCGTCCGTCTATCTTTCTTGCTACTCTGGGGTTCAGTCCCTTTTGCCTCTTTTTGTGTGTGAAGGTGTATGTTGCTGATAAAGGTGTCCGGGTGAGAGCTGCAAAATATACTAATGTGTTACTTCCTCACTGTCAACAGTCTTGGGTTATTATTGACGCAAAGATTTTGAGACTTCAGTGACAGAAGAATGAGATAAGAGATGGCGTCTGAGAAGGAACTGTTTGAAGTGTAGAAGTTTTGCTTGAAAATGAGCATGTGTTATATGAAAGTAAGTGAATGGTGAGTTGTTGTAATGGACAGGTTCTGGTTGCCAGATCTGAAATATTTCTTATCATCAAAGTTCAAAATGGTTGAAACGGCATTTATTTGAAGTAGAAATATTGTAACAATGTAAGCGTCTTTACTGTAAGTTTTAATCAATTTAAAGGGTTAATTCACCCAAAAATTAAAATTCTGTCATTAATTACTCACCCTCATGTCCTTCATTCATCTTCGGAACACAAATGAAGATATTTTTGATGGAATCTAAGAGCTGTCTGACCCTGCATGGACCGCAATACAACTTAAATGTTCCCAAGTCCAGAGACGTAGCAAGGAGATCTGTAAAATAATCCGTGTGATGCAGCTGACACACAACAGCATATGCTGTTTAGTGGATACTCTCCAAAATGGCGCTACAGGGTGATGCGGAGGACACGAATTGAACTTTTTCTTCTGTGCACAAAAAGTACTCTCGTAGCTTCGTATAATTGCGCATGAACCACTGATGTCACATGGATTATTTTACAGATCTCCTTGCTACGTCTCTGGACTTGGGAACATTTCAGTTGCATTGCGGTCTATGCAGGGTCAGACAGCTCTTAGATTCCATCAAAAATATCTTCATTTGTGTTCCGAAGATGAATGAAGGTCTTACGGGTTTGAAACAACATGAGGGTGAGTAATTAATGACACAATTTTTGGGTGAACTAACCCTTTAATGCATTCTAGCTGAAAGAAGTATCCATTTCTTAAAAGAAAAAATTCTTACTGTTGACAATCTAAAACGGTAGCCAATGACACCCAAAAAGCAAATACACTAATTTAAGAGTCCCTAACTATTTTAAGTATTTAGTATTTACATATTTCATTTGTAGGAATATGATGTAGTTATATAAAACAAAGTTATAAAACGGATAGTTCCGGTCCTTGATTCTGATTGGTTGAGTCGAAGCTGTTGTAAATTACTCTACAAACACACACCTTTGTTTGCTTTGTGTGTTGCTCGGCAACCACTTTATTGCAACCACAACTGTTTCTGAGGAACTACATTGTTTGGTGGAAGAATACTGTTTTTATTAATATCATTACACTTTATTTGCTTTGTTTTGTTTTGTGAAACCTTACTACATATATGGAATAACCATTTTATAAAAGCAATAAGCCCCGTGAAGCCATGGTTTACAGTGAATTTATAACAGCTAAGGGGCGTTGTTGGGCACGATGCGAACTACATATATATACGGAATAACTGTTTTATAAAAGCAATAAGCCCCGTGAAGCTCCGCTTCGCGTCGTGCCTAACAACGCCCCTTAGCTATTATAAATTAACTGTAAACCACGGCTTCTTGGGGCTTATTGCTTTATTTAAAAATCATAACCATAGAAAAAAAAGCCAGTGCCATTTTTACCACATGTATTTTACGTACTTGTGTTATGTGTAGTTAGGTCTATTATAATGGTACCTTATTGCTTATCTGTTGATATTAGACTTTGCTTTTTAGAATATTACCCCATACTTGATATTTAATCCTACATATTAATTTCCACTTTTTTAGATTTAGATTTTTTTTATTAAGATCGATTGCTCTCATAGCATTTTGAACGCTCACATAGCGCGTTGAACACTAATATATACTTTTAAAAACACAAATAATTTAAAAACCTGTATTGGTTTAAAAGTATTTGTATTGGTTGAAAAACATGTTCTATGGGTGGCAGAGTTTAAAAGTATCCTAATTCTTGGCAAATCTTGGACCCCAAAATTATACATTTTTGTGCTGCTTGGGTGGATGAGGGCGTTTTGTATGTGTTGTATTTGCGCTTTCATTTTGACTCATCCAATGAAAATTCAGTTAGCCCACAACCCATCAGACAGGAGTGTGCGTGTGTGCTTCTGTGTGGATGTAAAAGAGTGACATAGAGAGATTTTGGAGACAGCGGTGCAGTGGAATGGATTATTGAATTAGTGTAGACAATGTATCAATAGTCTTATTTTTATTTCCTCCAGCTTTCTCTTAGCTCTTCCTTTCAACTGTCCCTTTATTCTCTCTCTCATTCTCCCTCTCTCTCTCTCTCACTCTGTTCCCTAGAGAGAGAAGATTCTGCCTGCTGCTCGTTAGCGCTCTCAGCCAATCTGCATTTTTAATTAGCGGTTATTGCTTCTGCTTAATATGCAATTGCTACCCTGGGCCAAATGGGAATCCTTACAAAAAGAGTGAGGGGAAAGAATGAAAGCAAAGGAGAGAGAGAGAGACAGGCTGGGTATTATGTTTCACTCCAAGACCCTGAGACAAAAGCCCCCCTCCACCCTCCTCGCACTCTCCACCCGAGGGAGAGATTTGGAAGCAGAAGGGGTGTTGTTTGGAGGGGGCGAAGGTGCAGTCACAGGGGCAATGGTTTTTCTGTTGTTTTTCATGACCTGTGCAGCTATTTCTTTTTGTTCTTAAATTAAACACTTTTCTTCCATCCTTCCCTGTTTTAACCTCCGTCCCCGAGACTCAGAGATCGGCTTCTTGCTTTTTGACTCAAGTTCTTCTCCAGGCACAGATTACGAGAGAAGAGAATAGGAGAGGCTCTTTTTAATCTTCTTCTTTGCCCCCTCCCAATAAAATGCAGAAGGATTTTGACTTGAGGAGATGTAAAAGAGGCTTATAGCATTCTGCTTTGAACCCTTTGTAAGAGAATGGAAAAAATGAAATGAATTTCTCTCAGTTTTGGGATCCTCTTTGCAGACAGGCCCCATTTATCAAGGAGGCTGAGTCAGGACTCATTTGCATAAAACCTTCGTTTGCCCCGTTCCACTAATTAGCAATTTGCAGCTTAATTGGCGAGCGGCTCTCTGAAATAGAGACAAAGCTAACCACATTTAAAAATACCACCAGAGCTGCTAAAGGAGCCCATCCGTGCTCATTTGCTTCTGTCTCAATCTCTCTCTCCGCAGTCATCCGGCTCTCCTGTGAGCACACCTTTAATCAGGCAAGGCTTTCTGCTCAGGCCTTACTCAACAGCGGCGCTATTACCAGCTCATTATTGCTCTGACACCTGCAGGGGTTGTGACATGAAGCTTTCCTAAAAAAGTTGCTTGAAAAAATTAGTCAAATGAGAAAAACGTGTTCTCGTGAGGTGATGCGCTAGGTCAGGAGGATGGGTTTTTGTCACATGTAGACTGTAGCATACTTCTTGAATTATTTTAGCAGGATGCAGATGTAGGTGATTAGCAAGAAAACATGTCCGGGTCACATTTCATTCTTAAATGAGAAGAAAAAAATTAGCTACATGAAAAATTGTTAAAGATTTTTTTTGACATCAAGAAAGTATTTTTATCGTGAAGTTTAGACAGTTCTTTTTTTCAGCCATGATGTATAAATACTTTACAATTTAATGAAAATGTCACAATATAAAAAATCATAGTGTTTCTGAAAAATAAGCTACATTTTCGAAAACAAAATGAGTTCTAATTTCAGCCTTTGGATTTTGGAGCAATATGATATGGACACGTTTCAGTGCACAGGTACCCAAAATATACAGTACACACAGCAGGAAATCCCATTCACCATGATTTCTCTTTTTTGAATATTTTATTGGACTGGCAAAAACTGACATTTATACACAAATTTATTTAAAACTGCCATATAAATTAAACCAAGATGATATCACCGAATTGAGCATGCAGTGTATTGAGGTCATGTGACAACATTGCACCTGTTTGAAGCGTTTATTATTGCATTCAGCATTTTGTTTAATTTAACATTGTTTTTAGCTATGCAATATGCCATAAGAAGCATGTTAGAAATTGTTCTAAACATAGCCTTGGAGTGTACCTACCCTGTTTTCACATGTATTTGTGGTTTTACCTGTTTTGCTCTGTTTTCTGTAAATGATCAAGTTCGCCTGCAGCCTTTTCTTTTTGATGTTTCATTTATGTCGTCATGATGATAGACATATTTCCGGTCCACTCAGCATGTTTTGTTAGAAATATACAGGGTTATATAGCGTGAGAAAGGCTTTGTTTGTTCGCATTTGACCCACATTGAATCTCCTGAATGCACTGCCATTTAAAAAATGCCATCTGTTAATGTGTTGAGTAATTTTAGCATGTAAATGTAGCTTTTAGGTTGTTTGACTAATGAAATAATTTTCTATCTCTCTTTCTTCCTCTCCATAACCGAAGAGCCCTCCATTTTCACCTGCCAGGTGTGTCAATGTGTGTTCTCCAGCGCATGGACTCTCCTCCAGCATGCTCAGAACGCACATTCTCTCAACATCTACCAGGTGGAGGATGACAGCATTGCACAGACGTCAAAACCGGCAGCCATCATGGATCCACGTCACCTGGGCGCCACACTGGCCTCTGCATTCCGGCCATCCTCTCGGCGATCTGCCCCCCTTCACAAGCCTCCCCACGGCTCCAGCATTGCACCACGTGACCTGCAGGGCCTGAACTTCTCCATGTGTTTGCAGCGCCTGGCGGAGGTTAGCTGCAACAACGGCGGAGTAGTACCTTCCCCGTCCCCATCTCCACCAGCCGCTTCACCTTTTCCCCACTCAACTCTGCCACTTCACAAAGCCTTCTCCTGCGAGCTGTGCGGCCAGGGTTTTCAGTCTATGCGCAGCTTGTCCGCCCACCGCCGCACTCACGCCTGCGATAGGCCCTACCACTGCGGCGTGTGCCAGCTCACGTTCTCCCAGAGTGGCGAACTGGCACGACACATGAGGAGTCACCGCCACCCTGCCGCTGGACAGGAAACTGATCCCAATTCTGCCAGTGCAGATGAGGACGGAAAACTTGCTGGACAGGGAGATAATGAAATTTCCTTTGGTCACGGAGCAAGTACAGATGCTGGGAAGCCTCCAGGAGGTTCTAGCCTGATCTTGATGTCTTCGCAGTCCAATCGCAATCTGCTGCGCTACTACCAAGCTCCGAGAGAAGCCGATGAGGAGGGTCAAGGTGAACCGCAGCAGCCATCTCCCTATGGCAGCCCCTCAGAGGGCTCTCTGGAGAGTGGAGATATAGGTGGAAGCGGCGAGAGTGGGATCGCCAGCGGCAACTGCACACCAAAGCGTCCAGAACGGGAAGATCATCCTCAAGGCGAATGGGAGCGTGAGGTGGAGGCCGTGGAGATGCTCCGAGACTGGCAGCGGGAGAACGAAAGGAGGCAGGTCACCAGCGGAGGGGGCAAGAAGAAAAAAGAAGAGGCTTGCGAGTTCTGCGGAAAGTTTTTCCGCAACAGCAGCAACCTAACAGTCCACCGGCGCAGCCACACGGGCGAAAGACCGTACCGCTGCGGCCTCTGTAGCTATGCCTGCGCGCAAAGCAGCAAACTCACACGCCACATGAAAACGCACGGCGCCCGTGGGACACGTGCTCCTTTTCAGTGCCAGCTATGCTCCGTTCCGTTCACCGTCTATGCCACGCTGGAGAAACACCTCAAGAAGGTCCATGGACTCACTCACGCCAGTGCCGGTGCCTACAGCCAGGGCCCGCTTACTGATTACAACGGCCTCAACATCGAATTGGAGGACGACTCTGTCTGTGATCAATCAGGAGCTCCCATCACAATGCTCACAGAATCCAATGCGGACCTATCAGAGCAGCTCAGAGAGGAGGATGCTGAGATGAGGGTCAGCGCTGATGAGCCACCTACCTCTGAGGAAACGGGCAGCACTGTGGCATTAGGTCAAACCACAGTATAAACGTAGCATACGACTGATCATGACCAAAACCACCAAGCTTAATAATCTTCTGCCCACAACCCAGTATGCTCATCTTATCAAAAAACTGAGAAGACCTTTCTCAATTTCACCACAGTACTTAGAGACGCTCTAGGGTGCAACGCTGATACTGTCCGAGGCTTGATAGATTCTCATATCAGTACAAGTGCCTACTGTTAAATCCTGTCATGCAATATTGGAGGACTTCGGAACTCTTCATCATCGTCAAGGCACTTCGAACCCAGAATTGCAACTAGTAAAACACAGGCAGAGAGTATATGGAGATGGTTGCAAGTCACCTTTTTTTGAGCCCAAAAGACAATCGCACAGAAAGACTGAGCAGCCTGATCTGGTGATCTACCAATGTGATTTTGAATTCTGCAATGCAGTTATGAAGTGGGATTACACTGTTGTGGCACTCTACCGCAGAGCCTTAAAGGTTCATAAATTCAAAAATGGGGGTGGTCTACATCAGGGGTGTACAGTCCTGCTGCTGGAGGGACGCTGTCCTGCAGAGTTTAGCTCCAACTCCAATCAATCAAACACCTGAAACAACTAATCAAAGTCTTCAGGACCTTTACTAGAACTTTTAGGCAGAATAGGTCGTTGCTAAACTCTGCAAGAGATTGACCCTCCAGGAGCAGGATTGTACACCCCTGGTCTAGTTAATAGACAGTATAACAGTAGACAGATTTGAGCTTATGTTTTCCCAACTATCTTACAGGGTTGTTTCATTTTTTGATACTGTATATTAAATAGGACTGATTGGGTCTGTGGCAATACATGTTCACTGTCACTTATTACTGTTAAAGAGCATTTGTTTGCCATTTTGTTTGTCATTTAGAATGTCAGTGTGTAAATATATATATTTTAGTTTGTGCTGACATTTTGTAACACATTCCACAAAAATGTATCACATATTTGTTTATATAGCCTCTATACTGCACAACAAATTAATTTTCCTTGAATTTTGTGAGCCTTTTTAGTCCGTTTACAGACTATATTGTTTTACTGCCGAGCACATAGAAATGTTATGTTGTTGTTTTTTTGTCAGTGGTTTCTCCAGGTTGTTTTTTTTTGTGGTCGTGTGAATGAAAAGCCTCATTTCTGATGAAAGACTAGGTAGGAAACAACAGCGCTTGACCCTCTTGAAAGGTGGACCCATTGAGAGAGCACTTGTGTATGTGTGAGAGACTTAGAGACCAGATATATGATAAATCTATACAGGGAATGTTTGCTTTGTTACGGTTTTATGATTATCAATGTCAGGGAACTGTTATGTTACAGTTTATGTTTGTGTGGTAAAAAAAATACGGTAGAATAAATTTTGTATTTACAAATGTGAAAATAGTTGGACATCCAGTTGTGTCCGTTTCTTCAGGGAGCAGCGAAAACGAAGCTCTTTTTGTCCCTGGTATATTGTTATAATAATTTCTGTTGATTTGAAATGTCATGTCTTATGTGATATCTCCCAGAATTCCCTGCATAGCCCACAACATTTGCTGTGTATTTTGTATTTCCATGCCTATTTGTATGATAAATAAAAGACAGAGGCACAGTCAGAGAGTGTGTTGTGTTAGTATGAGTATGTGAGAACCAGAAAATGTGACTGCACAAACGGTGAAGTCGAACCTGCCGCTACATGTCTCAGATCGCATCACGAGTTCACCAGGTATTTGCACAGATGAACCGCTGTCCTCTAACGGCTGTTGTTGAGTCATTGTCCGTTAGTAGTACAGTCATATCTGACTAAACCGCTGGGTCATTCAGGTCGGCCTTCAAAGAATAGGGTTAGATGGAATAAATGAGATTGTCAGGTAGATTACGTGTCTAAAAAAAAGTGTGATTATACATCTGGAGAGATGATTAAGACAAAGCCGGAAAGAATTGAAACGGGATGTTGAGAAACCAGAGGGGAGTGGAGTCATCTTAACAGCTCCCTTCTTTTGTAATGGGACAAAACCTTCACGCCAGTATCTCTGGCTCCTCTAATGAGTGGGACGCTCTGTGATCCCTATAGCTCATTAACAAGCAACCTTTTTAATGAGCTTTCAGCTTGGGCTGGGGGAGGTTGGATTGAAGGGACCATATGTAGCTCTCATCTCCAATTATCGCCATTTCGGAGAATGGGAGAAAGATATCGAAGCATAAGGGGAGTGGTCTGAAACGTCATTTACAACTCCTGGAGTTCTGCAAAAATTCCCCATTCTCTGAATCACAGGTGATCGCCCTGGGACCTGCATCGCTTCTCCTCTATCAAAACCTTCTACACCCACCCCAGCCACACACCATTTGGTGGCCGCACGGGCCCAATTACATAATGTAACACGAGCTTCTCCGAGTTAAGATGGCCTCTGGCAGATGAAAACATTCCCAGGTGCCCTTTGTCTCTTTTGGGCCGCCTCTCTGCACCTTTTCTCAAACACGTCGCCCTTCTGAGCTGGGACTGGCCCGTGTTTATCTTTACTGACCAATCACGATGATGCAGCATGCCTATCGGGGCGTGGTGACGGGTAACTGACCGAGCAAACCTGCAGGTGCGTGTGCACTCTGAGATGTGTTTTGAGTTCGAGCACAGACCACAATAAATACCCCACTTATGTAGCACTGCAGTCTGGGTGAAAAGGGAAAGTTTGTGGTTCTGGGGTCTCAAACCTACATCTAAACGTGCACGTCTTCTCAGGGTGGGAAATGTCTGAATGCATTTAACCCTGTTCAGTATGAATGTCTTCATATGAATGTCTTTACAATGCTCTCAAGACGTTCATTGACGTTCAATGTCTTTCCTACGCTCTTGAGACATTGACAGAAACCTCTAAATCAGGCCAAGCACCCTTTTGAACAGAGACAGAGTGGGGGGCCCTGTTATATTGTATAAAACCAATTGTCTGTCTTTTAGCATGCATATAGTACCATATGTGTTTACATACTGTTATGTTGATTAAATTGCTTATGCATTAAAAACAATATTTTAATACGTTAATATAGATATTGATTAGGCAACATTTTTATTAAATTTCTTATAGCTTTTATTATTATATCGCAATGTTTTTTATATTTGTGTTATGAGGTTGCATATGTCTAAAAATAATATTTTTATTTATAATTGTTTAACATTTGAGTTATGATGCTTATACTGCATATACATTAAAATAAACTGGATATTTGTATCCATACTGAATTATAAAAGCAATTGTTTAGGGAAACTGTTCATTCATTTATTTATTCATTCTTTCTTATTTATTTATTGACTTGTGATGAAATTGCAAAACTATGTTTTAGTGCATTGATTTATCACCTGTATAGGGAATTATTTATTTATTTACTTCCTTTATTTTTATTTATAAAATATTTAAATAATTGTAATAAATTAAATGATTTAAAAATACATTGTAGGAGAAACAACAACATTTAGCAAAACCTTTAAACCTCAATGAAGTCTTTTCATCACGTTGTAATTGTTTTTTTGTTTTTTTTAGATCAAACAATAACTTGCAGTAAAGTAGCACACTCCCTAGAGGTCTAGGTCCCCTGCTCTAACTGCTGCTGTTTCCAAAGTGCCTGCAATCACTTTCCTTCATGGCAAGATCAAAAGATGCAAAACCAGTTCTCATGAAACCTGATGGGAATAGTAAGACGGTTGGTGATTGGCAGGCTGGTAGATTTACGAATAGTAGATCATATCAGATGCACATCTGTAGACAATTAAACAGCTGCGTATCATTGCATTATTAGGAGGGTTGTGCGTGTACAGACCTTAATGTGCAATAATAATGGAGACCTATGCACTGCAGGCCAAGCTTAATAGAGACGTGAACATATGGTATTTTATTATTACTACTACTATTAATTATTTTAAAAGCAAATTCATTCCTCAAAATACATTTAATACTACTGAATTCCTCACCTTTCTTCCCACAGGATCATTTCTGGTGTGATAGTATCAGTGAGACGGAGGGAAACGAGGGAGGGAATGGGCAAAGGAAGGTTGTGTGAACAAGATAAACCACAGAAAAGCTCTCTAGTGTTTCTTTATCCTTGTTCCCAAACCTGCATCCAATACCATCCTCCTCCTCCTCCTTGTGGTAATGTCCCTCCTTTCCTCCGCAAAGACCACAGAGAGAAACCTGAACCCTAAAATTAACCCCCCTGCCGCAGTGATGTTTTAGTGGCCTTGCATGAGCGAGGAAGACAACAGTCCAGCTGTCCACATACAGTCTGTGCTGGATGAACAGGTGACAATTCCACAGTGCCATGGCGGGAGCAGCCACAAACATGGGTTTAAACATGACCCATCTCACCACAAAAAAACAAGGTGATAATCCTGTTACGACTGACACTCCAGAACATTCCCAGCGGCTGTGGTGGAAGTGGTTTGGCATTTCATATTTTCCTTTCATTGTGATCATTTCCAAGCAAATCCACGATGATTTTTCTACAAAACAAGTTCATGCAGCTGTTTTGAGCAGTTTGAAAAAAACTTGCGCTTTTGTTGTTATTGAAATATCCCTTTAAACTAGATGGATGTTAGAATTTAGGATTTTCATGTATATCCAAGTAGTCTCTTATAATCGCCAAGGCTGCATTATTTGATCAGAAATATAGTAAAAACAAAAAAAAGAAGTATTGTATGTTATTACAATGTAAAATAACTCCTTTCTATTTTAATATATGTAAAACTGTAATTTATTTCCTGTTTTATTTTCCAAATTTGTTACACCCCCGAACATTTGTGGTGTTTGGCTGCCAACATCACATCTGGCGAAATGCACCATTTTTAAATATGAATATGAATTGACAGATTAGTAATTTTTGGGTGAACTGTTTTGTTGAACAAGAAATGGTAATTATCAAATGATAGAATCATAGGATTTAAAATATTACATATATTTCTTATCAAATATACTGTATGTCCGGCCAAATAAATGCAGTCTTAGTGAACATAAATACTTTTCTTATATTTTAAATACAAAATATATATATATATATATATATATATATATCTAGATAAGATCATTTTCTTGAAACTGAATGCTATTTAAAGTACCATTTTATTGATCCCTTCCTGTGATGTAAAGCTGAATTTTCTGCAGCCATTACTCCAGTCTTCAGTGCCACATAATATTTCATAAATCATTCTAATATACTGATTTGATGCTCCCCCCCCCCCCCCCCCCAACAAAAAAAAAAGCACAAAAACCCCCCCCCCCCCCCACCCCCAAACCCCCCCCCACAAACAAGAACATTTGTATTATCTATGTTGAAAACAGCAGTGCTGCTTAATATTTTTTTGGAAACAGTGATTTTTTTCAGGATTCTTTAATGAATAGAAAGTGTATTTTATATAGAAATGTCTTTACTATCTCTTTTAATGAACTGAATGCTTCCATGCCGAATAAAAGTATTTATTTTTTGGTAAATTAGCTATATTTAGAAACTGACTTGTAAACTGTGGTAAGACTTCACATAATTCTAGCCCTGGCACAAATGTGGCATAAATAAGGTCAAAGTAGGTGACAGGAAACCTGTGCAACACCTCTGCCTTCCCACATACATGCATACATGCACACACAAGAATTCTATGCCACTCCTTCATAACCTCCCAAACAAGCTGTATGTGATATTGAGAAAATGGAGGGGGGGTGGGGGGTAGCACAGCACCTAGAGACCTCTACTCTCACACAATGAGCGAGATACAGGTCAAAACAGCCGTCTGACGCTGGACAGACAGACCGGTTGAACTAGCCTTTACTGCAAAGAAGAGCTTGCAGGTCTCGTTGTCAGGTTCACAATGCTGTGACCTGCCCTGAGGGATCAACCCATACTTACATGAGTTAACTGACTCGTCCTTCGCTCCTCACAAAATAACACCTTTCCAGTTTCTTGCACAGAATGCAGCGTCTAAGAACATAGACTGGGAAAAGAAGAGTAGAAGTAAATAAGATGTTTCTATTAATCACTGAGTGCATTGTGTGACCGAGTTCTTTCTACATATGTATGTGTTTAAATAGAGAGAGAAAGTAGACACAAATGTATAGAGTTAGAGATGGTTAAATAGAGTAAATAGTAAGCGACACATTGAGGCAGGATAGTTAAATAGCAAGATACAGAGTAATTGTCTTTCTGTTCTTGACCTCCTGGCCTTCTTTCATCCCATTCTAATGCATCCTTGCATTGGGCACCACAGCAGTGCCTGGGAACCGACTGGTGTTAATTGATGCCTGTGAGCAGATAGGCTCTGGGTTTGGGTTGCGGGAGCAGTAGGGGTCGAGGACGTGCCAGGAGTGTGATAATGTTCTGGGCGGGTCGGCGACCTTTGTCGTTACGACATAATCCTCTCTAACTGAAAGACCATATGTAGCCTACAGAACATGGGCATCAGTAACAGAGGTAATCGTGAGCGATTGTTCACATCCGCCTCATTATGAGCCGTGTTTATTTAGCCCCTGTAAGCTTGTCTGAATGTCTTTAGCAAAGCGTGGGCAGATAGTGTTGCTCACTAGTCTGAGATCCGCTAGTGAGCAACACCTCGTGGTACCATCACATAGAGGCTCAAAATCACTTTCCAGAACATTCTCGTTCACTGTTCCTGGCTGGTGGAATGATCTTCCCACCCCTATTCGGAATGCTGAATCCCTGACAATTTTCAAGCGACAGCTGAAAACTCATCTCTAAACGCTACTTGACTTCATCTTTAAAAAAAATTACTTTTTCTTTCTCTCTATTTATTCCTTCCCTTTCTAGATTGTACTTATTTGAATAATGCCTAAAACTTGGTATTTCAAGCACTTCCTGTGTCTGTTTGCCTCTTTAAGAAAAAACGCTTTATGTATTGCCCAATTGTAAGTCGCTTTGGATAAAAAAAAGCGTCTGCTAAATGTAAATGTAAATGTAGCGAAAGTAAGCCAAAGTTTCGAGGTCAGGTGATTTGATTGGTACAAATGTGTGTGTTTTTTTTTTAATTAAACATTTATGTTTACCTTCCGTTAACCTTAATATCACTCCTACTTTTGTGACCAAACTTTAGCGTGAATTTGTCTTAAGTAGCACTGGTATATTTGTAGCAATAGCCAAAAATACATTGGGTCAAAATTATAGATTTTTCATTTATGCCCAAAATTTTCTAAATGTCCTACCGTAAATATATCAAAACATCATTTGATTATTAATATGCATGGTTAAGAACTTAATTTGGACAACTTTAAAGCTGATTTTCAGCTATTTAGATTTTTTTGCACCGTCAGATTCCAGATTTTCAAATAGTTTATCTCGGCCAAATATTGTCCTATCATAGCAAAACATTAATCAATGGAAAGTTTATTTATTCAGCTTTAAGATGATGTATAAATCTCAGTTTTTAAAAATGGACCCTTATGACTGGTTTTGTTGTCCAGGGTCACATATATATGATTTTCCAAATGCTGTGTGAGTATTTGACGTTTTAGTGAAAGAAAGTGAAAAATGACGTCTGCGAGCAAATACAATATTTGCATTATATTTAGAATTTAAACTAAATTTATACCCAGAAATAATCATTGTAGCTGTAATTATAATCTACACTCCTCTGAACCAACTTGATGGTAGTTGCCTCGTACGTACTGTCTGTCAAACCTGTCAATTTTAAATAAACGTTCACATTCGTAAACGGACGTAAAAATTTATATATTATATATATATATATATATATATATATTATATATATATATATATCTATATATTATACATTCATTATTGTTTAATCTACGTTGTATTGATAACATGTGCAGAATTAGCAAGTTTACCCTGTGTGCTTTTTTATAGAAGGGTGTTGTTTAACTAGATTATCCAGTGAGTAAAACATAACTGGTAAGAAATTGGCATCGTGTTCATTTAAGATTGACAATCCACAACTGAGAACTAGAACTGTGAAACTGAGGTAGTGGCTTCGCAGTGCCATCTAGTGGTGAAAGTGTTATTTCACACACACACACAACAGATGTTCATTTTTGTTGAATTTAAATTCCCCGGTGTATATATTTCAGAAAATATTATATTAAATGGCGTTAGATATTCGGAGACACGCAGACGATATATCTTTTTGTCCCAAAATATTCATCAATGACTGTTTTGGTATCGAAGCGATACGTTTGCTAATAACAGACAAATGAATGATCTAAATATTAGCAGCAAGACTAATTTACATCAAGTATCAGTCCAAGTTTTAAGGTTTAAGCTACTCGCACATTAGCATACGGCTCCGCCTCCCAGGGGCAGTAAACTTGAGAGGGTGGGAATAGGATGGGCTGTGCTGCTGCTCCAAACTTGACTAAAGTTAAAGTTCAGAAACTTTAGCACAGCCTGTGACAGTACTACCGCGTCTGATCCTCTCTGCTGATCTGAAGAGATGTCTGAGTTAGGCTCCATTGACAATCCGGTGAAGTTCAAAGATCAAGACTATGACGCCCTGCTGCAGAAGTGCCTCAAATCTGCTGCTCTGTTCTCTGACACGGTGTTTGCAGCGACCCAAAGCTCCCTCGGTATTCCTGTGGATCCTGATCCTAAAAAGGCAGTGAAGTGGCTGCGCCCAAAGGTAACTTCATTTATCCACAAGTTAGGTTACTCACTACTATGAGAATAGTCTTTTTTTTATCAGCATAATTAAGGTTCTTTTGTTTAGTTTTTTCCCAGAAAGTTTAGATTATGCCGTGATTTTACAGCAAATTTAATTGGTAACAATGTATAATAACATTTATCACCAGTCATTTTGACAATATTTGACAGTAAGTTAAAAGAAACATCTGAAAGTGAAGTAGAAAACAAGAATTTTCATTGAACACCAGTAAAGTCCCTCACACTTTATGTGATGTTGCACCTCAAGGGAAAATTACCTTACATTGAATTGAGGGGGGGGGGGATCAAGCCACTAAAATTAAAATCCTTAAATGTTTATGGTGAAATCATAGTTATACAACCTGCACGTACTTTTCCACCACTTTTTGACTATTCTTTTTTAATTTAATTACAGTTGAAGAATATCTCTAGAAAACGCAGAAGCAAGTAAAATTACATTGAATAGAAAATGAAACTGGATGAAAGCAAAAATATATAGCCTTAGCCTATACATTAAAACAAAAAGGCTGAAAAATGTGGGGCTTTTCTCAAAATCAGTCAATAATTTAGATATGTTTTTAATTTGTTTAAAAAAATACTCAAAAATTCTGTCATAATTTACTCACCCTCATGCCATTCCAAACCTGTGTGAATTTCTTTCGTCTGCTGAACACAAAAGAAGATATTTTGAAGAATGTTGGCAACTAAACAGTTTTGGTTCCAAGTCAATGGGAACTGAAACAGTTTAGATATTCTTCCAAATATCATCTTTTGTGTTCCACAGAAGACACAAATGCATACAGATTTGAAATGACAAGAGGGCGAGTAAATGATGAAAGAATTTTCATTTTCTTGATGATTTATTCCTTTAAGACAGACCGACCCTGAACCTGTATAGTTCTTGCATGTGTTTTCAGATGTCCTCATCAGCTCATCACATGTACTTGCAAATTGTTTTTGGCTCACACCCATCTTTCTTCCCCACCTCTCCCCCTCTTCAGGAAATCACAAGTAATGCTGTCTTTGTTGAGGGCACTATGGGCACCACCGATATCTGCCAGGGTCAGCTGGGTGAGTGTACGCCCGTGTTAGCGCACGGTTGTTCATATTTTATGCCAGGATAATGGGAGAACGCCTTACTGCACTTCTCAGAAACCAAATCACCCGAAAGCACCCTCAAGGCATGAGCGCTATCAGTGAAATACCCGTCTTTGGCAACGCTCCCACTCTTCCTCTCCTTATCATGCAGATGCCCTCCCCCCCATCCTCTTCCACCCAGATCTTTCTCATCATGCTTAATGTACTATCCCAATTCTGCCCCTGTAGCCTCGAGACACTGCGCTGATTTTAGAGCCTCCTGCAGAGTCTCTGCTGAGAGATGCAACATGGAGCCGCCGCAGGCCACTCACATCAAAAACATGACAAATGTACTAGAGACAGGGAGGGATGAAAGCAGAGGGAAGAAGGAGGGAGCGAGAGGTCGTATTGGCATCATCTGTACACCCCTCCCGCCCCCCATTTCCACCCACCTAAAGAATAACAATTATTGTGCACAGCGGGTATTGTTTTATTGTTTTGCCTTACCCCTCTCGCTTGCTTTCTACATATGGCGTTGATTTGGTGTTGATGGAAAGTGTTTTCTTTGACGTGGATTGTTGGCGAGATATTCAGCGTTTACATGCGCAGCTGTATTTTATAATTAAGTGTTTCCCAACCTTTTTTTGTCTTTCGTACCCCCAAAGTCCCATGAGAAAGGGTCAAGTACCCCTTTATCAACACCAGACCAGAAATTTGTGCCTTTTCAACTCATATGAACAAGGTATATATCAAGTAAAATCATAATTCAATAAGAGCCAATGAAATGTGAAACGTCTTTGTTACAGAAATACATTTATTTAAATCCATTAAAAAAATTAATGAATGCCGAATGGTTCCATTGTTTAATGTGTGCCTGGACCCCAAACCAGTCATAAGGGTAATTTATTTTTAAAATTGAGATGTATACATCAGATCATATGAATAAATAAGCTTTCCATTGATGTATGGTTTGTTAGGACAGGACAATATTTGGACTTGGAGATACAAATATTATCTGGAATCTGCGGGTGCAAAAAATCTAAATATTGAGAAAATCACCTTTAAAGTTGTCCAAATTAAGTCCTTAGCAATGCATATTACTAATAAAAAATTAAGTTTTGATATTTACAGTAGGTAATTTACAAACTGATCTTCATGGAACATGATCTTTACTTAATATCCTAATGATTTTTGGCATAAAAGAAAAATCGATAATTTTGACCCTTACAATGTATTTTTGGCTATTTTGGCTATATATCATTACTATTATCAAATACATTAAAAAAAAAAAAAGATACAGTACACAATTTCTTCTCTTTTTTTTTTTCAAATATGCTTTTCATTTTCAGTTTATTCATTTACAGGTTTTTGTTCCCCAAGTAACATATAAAATATATAAACATTTATATATTTGGCAGATGCTTTTATCCAAAGCATATATTACATTGCAAAGTTGATTTTCTCAGAAATTAGTCCAACTCACTCATTAGCCAATTTCCCTTTCACTTTTCACCTTTGTAATTTTTTAAAATGGCTTCTATTACAATTAAGATGCCATCCACAGCAAAATGGAAATGGAATTCGGAAAAATTACCTTTAAATGTTGCACCATCCTCTGAATCTGCACAAAAGCACTTTAATTTTAATTAAATTGTTGTGTCTTATATTTTGAAGGTTGTACCCTTCAGAGGTCGTATTTGTTTGAAGCATATGTCAAAAGTGGAGCACAAATTTACAAGAAATGCTGAAACGCACACACACAAACAAACATGTTCTTCTCCACAGAGACCTTCCATCTCAAGTTTAGAAACAAAACGCATTCTATATGACTGGCTGCCCAACACGTTTTTCATTCCACACTGCTGCTTTTCCATTGTTTTTTTTTTTTTTTTTATGTAAACATGCAAATGGACACATTTGACCATTGCGTTCCCGTCTTTTGCAGAGTCAGAACTTTATGACTGGCCTAATGCAGACTTGTTACATCATACCAATATTCTTGTGCGTTGTTCACATAAAGCATCAAAACAGTAATTTACTGGTACAACCTCTCATTCCAGCAAACTGCCAAATCTGATTTACCAGTATTTCTCAAAAGGTCCTGTCCACACATGATCTTTAAACGGTAATTTATCATTAATTTTCCGGAAAGGGCTGACTCCCTTTTTGTATCCCCCAAGGATACAATGCAATTTAAGGGGTATCCCTAGATACTTGAGTGGAAATACCAAACAATATCCTTGTCACGGCAACATCCTTTATTGCGAAATCCAACATTTCTGACTTTTCTGAGTTGTCTTGGTAAAACCCACATGCAAAGAATCAGGCAGATCCTTGCTTAAATCATGAAGTGTGCATTTGCCACTCAGGATTTGGATGGCCTCTCTTAATAATATATGAACATCGCAATGCATCACTACATAATCTACACAACGCATGTAAATATTCTCATTTGAATGGAAATCTGCCCAAAAATGCCTTATTCTTAGCACTTCAAGCTGAAATTTTAATTATTTGTTTTCAAGTGGCTTTCCACATCAACATATCCAGCCCGCTTGCTTGCGGTTTGAAGATTAATTGGACGTACTCCATTGTAGAGCATTGTAGAGCTCTGTTTGGTGACGTTCCTATGGGAGCTGCCGTGTTAAGTATGTTTTTTATGAAGTGTTGTCACGCCGAATCCATTTCTGTTTCCCCCACATGGGGCAAACGAACAGCTGTTACCTTTTACAGAGGAATGTCACTGTGCGGGACACAGACCACATGTCTCCTGCTTCTTCAAAGCCTGAATTTCCACTTTGTGTTTGAGGCTGTGGTCATATGTCATAAATATTGATGTAAATTATGTGTTGTGTACAGGGTAACGCATTACAAGTAACGTGAGTTACATAATCAGATTACTTTTTTCAAGTAACTAGTAAAGTAACGCATTAATTTTTTAATTTACAAGAAAATGTCTGAGTTACTTTTTCAAAAAAGTAACGCCAGTTACTTTGTTTTCCCCATTTATTGACTGACTTCTCTCCTGTCCCCATGTTGAGAGAAAATGTAAGTCCAGAGGCATTGTGTGCGCAGTGTGAACATGATTTTACTGTACTAAAGGTGAATGTGCATTTCATTCTCCCCCTCAACCAAAAAACAGATTAGTATTCATCAAAGATAACACAGTGAAATCGCCAACTCATAATATGACGCAACCCTGCTAATTAAATCTGTTAAATAACACGAATGTATTTAATCACATTTTATTTACCAATGTCTTTGCTGCTGACCTTTGATGATCCAGTTCAACCATACTAATGAGCAAAAATGACTTTAGAGAAACTAAAAATTTTGCTTTTTTTTTATTGCTGAAGAGTGTTTATTCTCCTGCGTTCTACTTTACAGACGTGAATTTACTTTTGCTTCAGCCTGAGGTTTATTCATTACACTTTTTGGTGTGAAAGGGCTTTTACATTTGCTGTAAATAGAATTTATATTTAAAAAGTAACGTGAAAGTAACGCAAAAGTAATATAACGCATTACTTTCCATTAAAAGTAACTCAGTAATGTAATTAGTTACTTTTTTAGGGAGTAACTCAATATTGTAACGCATTACTTTCCATAAAAAGTAACTAAGTAACGTAATTAGTTACTTTTTTAGGGAGTAACGCAATATTGTATTGCATTACTTTTAAAAGTAACTTTCCCCAACACTGGTTGCGTAACACAGCCTGTCACTGTGTCTTGCTGCAGGTAACTGCTGGCTGTTGGCGGCCCTGTCCTGTCTCACCATGCACCCGACTCTGTTTGTGAAAGTGGTTCCATCTGGACAAAGCCTGAGTGAATCCTACGCTGGCATCTTTCGTTTTAGGGTAAGGGGGAACAGGAACCCTAGATTAAAAACAACAATTATGAGACAATTTATGAGGTTATTCTTCAGAAGTAATACAATACGTCATGTTTTTCATCCACAATTGCTATTTAATCTTAAATTAATTAAATTAGTAAATAAAAGATGCATAGGGAAAGCATAAAAGAACTCATAAATTTTGCATAAAGGGGTCCATTTTTATAATCCAAGTGGGGGTCTGTGAGCGAGTCGAATCTGTCCAGAATTTATATCCTCGTTTGAATGTCTTCTGTGTAATTATGCATCTGGATTTACCTCTAGCTGGAGATGTAGTAGGCATGGTAATTAGAATCAGTCTTCTTTGACCTTACCATCCCTAACAGCTGAGGCTTTTTCCAGAAACAGCTCCCGTCATCTTCCTTTTGTCCCGATGACATGTGCATCTGCATGCCCCTCCCCCTTTAAACACGCACCGCACTGGCACAAATGATCATAATTCAGTTGTATGTTTTTCATTCACAGAGAAGGAACATTGCGTTTCTGTTTGTTCCCGTGTCGTATATTTGTTGCAGGCCCCTTCAAAATCAGCTTTTAGCCTCTAGCTACTATTCAGTTGGTCCACTAATGATCTGATTAGAACCATGCTGGTCAATTAAATACAAAGTTTGGAATGACCACACCTTTTAAAATGATCCCAGAGTTGCGAACTCTCATGTATCAGCGCTTGCCTACACAGTTTCCACAATTACTGATAAGAAAAAAAAACAGATAAGACCAGAATATTCTTGATTTTGTCCACCCCTCAGGAATCCTGTCGGCCTTGTAATTTAGCAGGAACCACTAGAGAGAGAGAGACACACTTAAAAAAGAGAGCTGTGCTTATAGTGGTAGCCTGAAAAAAAGAGTCCCACTGTGAGGCTCAAGGCAACATGAAAGTAAACTGATTTACTGAAAGAAGTGAAGGTGGGTGGAGTTTGTTCATCTAAACCTGTCAATCACATCACAAGTGTATACAGAGGGCAAATTACAGGGGGTTTTGGGGGGAATCTCACCTAGTGTTTTGATAGGGGCTAGTGGTGACAAAAGACAAATTGTGTTCATAAAATTACTGACAGATATTACTGAATGAACTATCCTTTTAAATAAGTTCTATCACCTTCCTCTTCCGCTAAATACAGCAGCAGAGAGTGGGGTAAGATGTGCCATGTTCACCCAAAAATTCTTTCATTATTTACATTCCCTCATGTTGTTCCAATCCTATATGACTTTTATGACTATTTTGCGAATCAGAAAAGAAAATATTTTGATAAATCTGGTACCCAAACCGTCTGGTTTCATGACAAAAAATATGTACCACAAAAATTGTTATTTTGTTGTTGTGAAGTCCCTAGACCGAGCGAACGATCGACCGAAAGACGACCGCCAACGCCATCACTCTTTAATGCCTAATCCTATCGCAAATTATTATTTTTGCATTATTTGCATATGAAAACTGTCCAAATAAATTGTTTTAAGTGAAAAAAATCTTAATATACATATTTTTTGCATGAGAAATAGTATGAATATCATATGTTTATTGTATGTTTTTTTTTCAGCCCCGTTTATTTAACCCATTTTACTCACATCACTGGTACTATTTTAGGGAAAATGCTTCATTTAATAATTCTTTAGGCAAAAGTTATGTTTTTATGAAATTTTTTAAATGATCAAAAAACAAGGATGATATATTTTTTAGACTCGGATAAGTTTACTGACGAATTTCAAACTACCATGTAGAAGATAAAACTAAATTAAAACAAAACCAAACACAAAACAAACAAACAAAAAACAATCAAAACAAAACAGCCTTTTAGCTGTTCACTTTCACATATGCATCTCTCAATTACAGGCTGTTGTATATAATGAGCCCTTTCTAAATATATGGTATATATGATAAATAAACCACACATTTTACTCACCTACTCCTCAGGGTTAATTTTTCTGAAGCACAAAGTGACAAATGAACTACTGCGTGTGTAATTATTAGTGCAATGCTATTTGTTTCAGACTTCACCTTGACAAAGCATGCAATAAAACAAGCCACTGCAGCTCTCGTGGCTTATGTGCTGTTGTGTGCGTGGTTGTAAACTGAGGGCAAACTTGTGAGATAACAGCACAGTTAATTAAACAATCAAAACATATTAGCACTGAAGAGCTCTTATGGAAGGTTGCTCAGCGTTATGTAATTGTTATGGCATTCTCATCATATAATTACCTTCTGCCTGCCACAGTACATTCAGAGGCTAAACAGCTATGCACAACATGACTTGGCCTGATCCAGGAGGGTTAGAGAGGACAGGAAAGAAAGAAGACACATCAAAAACTGAGTGACAGGAGGGAAATGAGAAGACTGTTGATTGGTGGAGGATTCCTGAAATGTCTAGACTTGTTACTGTAGCCCAAGGACATGGGCACAGACACATGGACATGCACATCAACAGGTCCATACCTGCCTGTCTAACATCACATTAAAGACTTTCAACTTCACATTTAAGGGGTCATTCATACAGTTTTTATTACTTTAATAATATATATGAACGCATTCAGTTTTACACCAAAACAGTCAGCATATTTAGTTTTCCATGACTATTTTCCACAGTTTTTGCTGCTGTGCCTTTATGGCTCTTCGGTAAATTAAATAAGTTTGGGTGAGTATGTTTTGTTTGTTTGTTTGTTTGTTTTTTTAATAAATGAATACTTTTATTCAGCAAGGATGAATTAAATTGATGAAAAGTGGACATTTATAATGTTACAAAAGAAATGTATTTTAAATAAATGCTGTTCTGTTGAACTTTCTATTCATCAAACAATCAAAAAAAAATGTATATACAGTATCATGGTTCTCACAAAAATTTTAAGCAGCACAACGGTTTTCAGTATTGATAATAAAAGATGTTTCTTGAGCACCAAATCAGCATATTAAAATGATTTCTGAAGGATCATCTGACACTAAAGACAGATGAAAATTCAGTATGCCATCAAAAGAATAAATTACATTTTTAAATAAACGGAATTAGAAAACTGTTATATTAAATGTTAATATTTATGCATTTTTTTGGTTCTAAATGTACAGCTTGGTGCGCATTAAGAGACATTAAAAAAAATAACTAAATAAAAAATATAAAAAACACTATTATTAAAAAATTTCCAATTTTTCCATCTGTTTTTGTATTTTTATTTTTTATTTTTTTTACATATTTTAATACATGTACATAATTACATGACCCCTTTTAAAAAGAGGAAATGTACTGGTCAAAATGTTGCAAAACCGTGACAGATACAGAACAGTACATCAACACCCAAAAGTGCTTGTATAGAGCAAATGTAACCCTATTCTTTCTCTCTGTGTGTGTGTGTGTGTGTGTGTGTGTGTGATGCAGTTTGGCAGTATGGTGAGTGGGGGGAGGTGGTATGGATGAAAGGCTGCTGTGAGAGGAGGGCCGTCTGCTTTTCAGTACTCTCGCACCACCAATGAGTTCTGGAGCGCCCTGGTGGAGAAAGCTTATGCCAAGTCAGTTCCAGCATATGTGTCCTTGACTGTGTGGGCACGTGACTGTTCATTAGTGACACCGCTCACGTGAAGGCCATTGTTCCTTTGTGTTATTTTAAAGACTGATATTTTTGGAAAAAACATCCAGTTGTGAAAAATAATCAAATGCATTTCATAGATGTAGAATAATTCATGTGAAATCAATCTAACCAATAGAAGCCAATTAGTAATATTTGTATACGTGTCTGTCTGTTCTCAAAGGCTGATTGGTTCTTATGGCAGTCTGAAAGGGGGAATTATCTCAGAAGGAATGGAGGATTTTACGGGGGGCATTGCCTACTCCCTCCCCGTGTCTTCTCGGCCCCCACGCATGCTCTGGAGGGGCATCACTGCTGCCCTGGCTAGGAGTTAGAATGCTCAGCGGTCAGCGTATGGACACATATTCACCAACAAACACAGTGACATACAACCTACACTACTGTTTAAATGTTTGGGGTCAGTAAGATTTTCTCTCTTTTTTTAAGAATTTAACGGCAAGTTCTGTCATTACACTCTAGATGGCGCAAGCTGATGGGTCCCTAATGCAAACTGATTATATTCACAACTATTCATGTTGCATACGCAGCCAATGAGCTTACTGCTTTACATTTAAATCACTGGTTAGCATTCACTAGAGCAGTTGGCAGTATGCTTTCAGAGTTCCTCTGAAACCCTCCACATCCCCAGCTCCACCTGTATAGATCTGTATGGGTTTTTACGTAATGCTACTTAAATAAACAGATTTAATGCAAGGATGCATTCAATTAATTAAAAGTGACATTATAGATGTTTATAATATGACAAAAGATTTCTATTTCACATAAATGTTGTTTTTTGAACTTTCTATTCACCACTGTTTCCACAAAAATATTTTTTGCAGCACAACTTTTTTAAACATTGCATATCAACAATGGTTTCTGAATTATAATATGACACTGAAGACTGGAGTAATGATGTTAAAACATTTGGAATTAAATTAATTAGATTAATAGATGCACTGTAAAATTATTAAACAGAAAAAGTTATTGTTAATTGTAGCAATATTTCACAATATTGTTTTTACTGCTTTTTTGATCAAACAAATGTGCCCTTGGTGAACATAAAAGACATATACAATATAAAATATACATGACTGTATACATAATAAACATGCATATATTGTGTATTGTACGCAGGCTGCGAGTGTAAAGGAGATTGGCTCTGTGACATCAGAGGGTCTTATCAAAGGTCATGCATATGCCATCACTGATACAGATAAGGTATGAATATAACACACACATATACATGATTTCAAAAACATGAACACTGGGGGGGGTACTTTATTTTACAGTATTCTGTACTATAGTAAATTATGCATAATTACATGCAGCTAATCCTAAACTAAAACCCTATTCCTGATCCTAACCCTATAGTAAGTAGTAGTATGTTCTTAATTAATATTACTCAGTACTTAAATGTGTAATTTACACTTAATAACTACACTACACAATAAAAACACTTAATAAATGTATAATTACACTTACAGGGATACTTTAAAATAAAGTGTAACTTTTTGGGGGATTGTGAGGTTGTTTTCCTTAGATTGATTGATTGATTGAATTTGGCGTGAATTATGACCTGGGCATTTTATAGACAGTGAATGACTCCTCCAATAAGTGATTTTTAATAGCTTTTGGCAAACATCTCTGTGTGTTAGTGCCCTTGAGAGCCTAATATACACCCCATAGGTTCTCACATGCTCTGTTTGTGTGTGTGTCTAGGTCCAGAGGACGTCTGAAGAGGTCTTACTGCTGAGGCTGCGTAACCCCTGGGGGTTTGTCGAGTACTGTGGACCCTGGAGTGACAAGTGAGAAAGACCTCAGCAGCTCACTTCTTACCAGAGTTGCATCTCATGGCTGCTAAAGACTGCACATTTGTGTTTGTGTGTGTGCAGGTGTAAAGACTGGGACGTTATAGATCATGCTCAGAAGGCCAGACTTGAGTTGGCGAAAGTTGAAGATGGAGAATTCTGGTAGGTAAATGTACACTGTACACAATTCTTCCAGACACATTTCCGTAACTCACACAATCACAATTTTATCTTGGGACATGCACAGAAACGTAATATTTGTAGAAACATTTTATGTCAGACAAATTGTGAAAATAAAGTGGCTCTGCAGCACGCTAAAAATAGAAACAGGCTGCTCATCAACTGGTGCTTCCAGTGAAGACAGAGCCATTGATTTTATCATGGGAGTGACACACACACATCTCCATCTCTCGCTATTGTTGAGCACATGCCAAACAGGAATCAATTAAATGCCAAGAACTATATAACACTGCTAACACTACTACTAATAATAACTGCCACTGCAGTCAGCGCATCCCTTAATAGGCCATTTAGTTAAAGTGATAGTAACCCAAAAATGAAAATTCTGTCGTTAAGTTGTTCCAAACCTGTATAAGCTTCTTTTTTTTTCCTGTTGAACACATAAGAAAATATTTTGAAGAATGTAACCAAACAGTTGACAGTAACCACTGATTTCCATAGTACCCAAGTCGAAGGCTACAATCAACTGTTTGGTTACCAATATTCCTCAAAATATCTTCTTTTGTGCTCAAGAGAAGAAAGAAACTGATTTGGAACAGCTTGAGGGTGAGTAAATGGTGACAACGTTTTAATTTTGGGGTGAACTATCCTTTTAAATCTATCTGTGTCTGGACTTCATAAGCATTTATGTTTTTTAGGATTGGAATAGAAGACTTTTGTCTGCTGTTTAATACAGTGGAAATGTGCAGTGTGAATCCAGACTCTATGTCAGGGGAGGCGAGTGATGACACGGCCACCCCGTCCTGGACATTGAGCTCATATCAAGGCACCTGGGTCCCAATGTGCTCTGCAGGGGGCAGCCGACGATACCCCAGTAATTGCATGTTTGTTAACAAATATGTCTGCTAAATACTGCTTATTATTAGTTAATAAGGTAGTTGTTCAGTTTAGGTATTGGGTAGGATTAAGGATGTAGAATATGGTCATGCAGAATAAGGCATTAGTATGTGCTTTATAAGTACTAATAAACAGCCGATATGCTAGTAATATGCATGCTGATAAGCAACTAGTAAATAGTGAGAATTGGTCCCTACACTAAAGTGTTACATATAATATAATTCATATACAGTTAAAAAATGTGGGATCAGTAAGATTTTTTTCAGCAACATTCAGTACGTTTATGATTTTACAAAAGATTTCCATAAAAATATTAAACAGTGCAACTGTTTTCAACAAGAAAATATAATGGAATAATAAAGTAGAAGTATGGTTATTTATTTGCTCTAAAAATATTTTTTACAATGTAGCAACTTTCTTAACATGCTTCCTCAACGCTTATTACTCTTATTCAATTCTGCAGGATCTTTCTGCAAAAATCCTCAGTTCCAGATGATT
Organism: Sinocyclocheilus anophthalmus; assembly: GCA_018155175.1. Lineage (NCBI taxonomy): Eukaryota > Metazoa > Chordata > Actinopteri > Cypriniformes > Cyprinidae > Sinocyclocheilus > Sinocyclocheilus anophthalmus. The sequence goes on from JADLZN010007560.1 coordinate 41,529, forward strand.
CTGTCTGAGAAAGATGTGGATGATTATGATTATGGAGAGGATGAAGAAGGGGAGGAAGGAGATGGAGAAGACGATGTAGTAGGTGTTGTGGTGGCTCCTGTGAGCAAGACTGAGAAACAGCGAGAGAAAAAGAAGAAGTGCACGGTACTGGTGGAGCTTCTCCAGAAATACCGCAGACAAAAAGATAAAGTCAACTTTCTCTACATCGCATTTCACATCTACAAGGTGAGAGATTGAGACCCCCTGTTACATATTATATAAAACTGAGAGCTGCATTTTAAGCCAGGCCTATAATACTGTATGTCTTGAGTATAATAGTAATGTATTTTTCATACTTTATGATGCAGAGCCATTAAATTAATCATTATTGATGTGACGAGTGAAGCATATTACATCATTTAAATTTTTTTTTACTATAAATAATTAGTTAAAATATAGAATAAAAACAAGACTCAGACTGGAGGAAGTCTTCACAAAACATCTTTGCCCTCGTAGAGTAAATTACATCTTGAAATCTATTGAAATAGAACCAGCATCATATGTTATTTTAAATTGTAATATTTTACAATATTTATGTTTTTGCTGTATTTTGGATTAAATAAATGCAGACCTGCCAACCTGTACGCATTTTGACCTCAAAGTACGCTGGTACGATTAGTCACTCTAAACTACGCAAAAAACTCTGTCCACGTGAAGTATTCAAAACAAGCAACAGAAAAAGAAGAGTTCAACCAATCAGAGCGCTGGGTTAATTCCCCAAATAGCAAGTGGGGAGGATTGACAATTGCGGAAGGACTGTCATTAAAAGAGACTGCAAATCGACAGCAACACAAAATCCCGCTCTATCCCTCTTCCAGTCTTGCCGTCTGACTGATTTCTTAAGTGAGGCAGTAAGGTAGTCATTATTTCTTTCTTTTTGGAGGTGGGGATGTGGGGGGATTTGCGTTTAAATAATTTACGTGCATTTTATTTTTGTCTGGACTGGCTCTGCTTAAGATGAGGAAACTCCTCCCCGCTTATAACGTGCATTTTAAAAAGCAACGCACGCCAAACATCTTCCCTTGTGATGATTTGTAATAAGAAGCGTCTCTAAACCTGTTGTCCTACAAAAGAGAAAATTATAACCTTTTTACTCCACAACACCAGTCCAATGTTTGAAATAACTTCCTTTTGTGATAAATATGTTCTATATGGTAAAAAGACTATGTCGATTAGCAATGGATTATAAAAATTCATAATTATTATGAAAATAACCGAGATGGCTTGAAGAACCCAGATAAACTATTCATTGTTGCAGTCGAGTGTTCATTGTCTTTATGTTTGATCCGTTTAAATGTTTTTATATTCTTTTTATTCGGCTACAGTGATAGCTGGAGTTGTCCATATTAGGGTTTTCCTGGAGCATCATCAGTTCTGTTACTTCTGTGATGCATATGTGGAGTTTTTACTCGAGGGCGCCCTCCAGCTTCCTGTATGAATGAAACATACATTGTATGTGTTTACAGCGCTCAATAATGACCAATCAATCACCCCTATTTTGAGTAAAAATAATACTTCTCTCAAAAGAATTTTAAGTTGACATATGGTAAGCCATGTTTTTCTACAGTGTACAGAAGTGTACTGGCATTTATTTAATCAATTATCAGTTTTTTTTTTGCTTTCTTTTAAATACCAATAAGGAAATTAATTAATAAAATAAAAATGCTGATGTGCCAAGCCATCAGAGCTGAACCTAACCGAAAACCGTGGTTAAAGGAGTGCAGACCTGCTAATATTTAACATTAAAGTTTGCATTTTGCACATTTATGATTTTGATATTAGCCATCAAGAAGCTTGAGGTCATAATGTAGATATCTAGGAATATATGCACGTGCCCCCTCAGATTTTTGAGCCAAGTGGATTTTGAATACAGCTTCCAAAAGACAAAAAATAGCTGATTAATTTTTTCTATATTTAATACAATCACACCGGCGTGATTATAACGTTTAATGCTTCATATCATAAGCTGCAAACAATCAAATGTGCGTTCGCTGGCTGGCGCTGCCAGATATAGACGCGTTGTTACAGCACTGCGCATTGACCAATCACACACGATGCTGTTGAGCTTATGAATGCAAAGGCCAATCAGAAGTGTTCAGATGAGTCATCACTAAAGTGCTGGCGTTTTCTTCACTCGCTCGCTCACTGAATATCTCTTTCTGGCGAATTATCTCGTCAGAAACAACAAAGTGCAAATGTTTGTACGAATCTGTAAGATATTAATCTCATAGTGTAAACAGCTTCAGTGCTTTTAATTGGAGTTTTTGAGAGTGCTTGAACTAGACTATCAGTGAAAATGTTCTTTGATAATGTAAATGTTCTTTGCTCTCTTTCTGTACAATGGAAGTATTATGATTAGAAGTCTAACTTGCAATGTTTGTATTCACATTAACTTTCAATGTTACATTCACATTAAATATAAACTCAGTCGTATTAAAAATATGTTATGGCATGACACCCATATCTGTTAATTAAGTAAACAGACAGGATTTTATGCATAGTTAATATATTACATTATTAGGTTACTTTGACCATCATAGATCAACATAATCTGTAAAGGTGGGGATCAAGATATTTCATGATATAGTTAATGCGTTTGGGGATGTGATGTTTCGAATAAAAAGGAAAAAATAAATAAAACATAAGTGCTGTTGTGGCTGCTGTGTGTCACATGACGATCCCCCCCAACTCGTGCCCCCTCAAAAATAATGAGTGCATGACGCCCCTGTAAAGGCTCATACATATACTGTCACATGTTGTGTTTTGTGTGAAGGCTAATAATAAAAACATTTTAATAAAATCCAAATTATTTAATAACTATACAATAAAAATTATACATTTTAATGTGGGAGGGACAAATAAACAATTGGCTCAATTTTCATCTTTGTAACTTTAGCTTTTTTATTTGTTTAATGTATATTTTAAATGTTTTTTTCTCTCTTGACTTACCTCCTCCTTCTCTTTTTCAGGTTCCCCCTGAGGTGAGCAACTGACTGAACAACAGCTAGCAGCATTAAAATACAGACCTTTGAAATACAAACACATGCACACACTTTCACATTTTTCTACCTTTAACTGCAGGACAGACCAGGATCTCTAGACCAGCCATTCTTCTCCAACAACAGTCCAGTTGCTCGCTCTGGAAAGTACCGTAGCATTAGGAGCGTGTGGCGGAAGGTGCACCTAGAGCCTGGCAGTTATGTCATCCTAGCCTCCACCTACAGGCCCAACCAGCAGGGGGAGTTCTTCCTCCGTGTTTACACCAAAACCGGCAACATACAGGGGTACAAAGAATGAAAAACGTCTCATTTCTATCAGTTCTCTGTTGTGATTGTGGCACCGTGCTGTTTGCAGTATGTCTGTCCAGCGGTTAACCATAAAAAAGTTTCAAATCTGCTTTACAGGTTCCAGGATTTCCCCTGCACCAACAACTACTCTGTGGTAAGACGTCTACTGACTGAAATGAGAAAGAAGAACAACTGTCTATGTGTGTAAATATGATATTAAATATTTATGTTGCTCTCTGTTTGTACATGTGTCTTTGTCATTCCACAGATGGTAATGTCAAAGCCAGTCTTACCTGAGGATCAGTTTAGAGTGCAGAAGTGGTTTGATGAAAAAGCTGGATCAGTAAGTCACATTATAGAGTGGAAAAGATTTGTGGGCATCTGATGAATCATTGAAGAAAGCAGACATCTCTAATTATGTCTTTATGTTTTTCACTTTCCAGGATGACAAAGTGAATGCTGTGCAGTTCATGAACCTGGTGAACTCAGGTCTGGATGTACACATTTAGCACAAGCTGTCACCACAGTGATCGTTCACAATATTTAAGCAAACATACTTAATGTACCACAAATGGCCACAAGGGGGAAGTATTATGTAGCACTATTACCTTACCATAAAGTTAAGCTAGTGTGATGAATTCCAGCAGTTGCTATACATTCATCTACTTGTACACAAGTAGAAGAAAAACATAAAAAAAACTAAAGTAAATAAATACTAGTGGCTGTCTCGCCCATAGGTCTCTGTATCCTAAAAGAATCGCTATGTATACAAAGAATGTTCCACTGAAAGCGCAACACATGTGGATATATAGCATGAGTCCCATAATACATTGTTCATACCCCTACACGACCGCTCTAATAGTTCAAATCTATTACTTTATTTACTGAAATATCGCTCGAGACGTACTGATATAAAAATTATAATTAAACTTTATTTGGAGTACTACTTGTGCACAATGCACATTTCTTAATATTAAGCCTAAAATGTGTTTTAATGTAACTTTTGATGAGGATTTATTATAATCTTTGAATAATATCGGTCTTTAAATGCAAGATATTTAAAGTTTACCTGAAATATACTTGCAATAGTTCCACTTTAGCATAAACAAATATATTTCAGTATATCTTTAGTTAGACTTCAACACAATTATAAATGCATTAAGTACAAAATTAGTGTTTTCAGTTTAATATATAGCCTAGTTTAGCCTACCAAAAGTGATAACCAGAGTGCATACCATAAGTCAGGCGGGCGTGCATGGGAGTATATTGATTTTATTAAGTACTAAATATGTAAATTGTCATTGTAGTATACTTAACATTAAATAAATGTATTTTAAATACATTTTAGTATATTTATTTTTCACTATAGGGAGGTTTCACTTGTTTGTGTTTTAATTGTGTTTTAGTGTTGGAAAAAGACCTGTTATGTACGAGCGAGAACCTCCAGCACTGGGACCTGCAGACAGCCCTAAGCTTTGGGGAAGACAGTCATCCTTCTCACTTAGGATATTTTTTAATGAAAATTATTTTGTTAGTCAGCAAAGGATGCTATATAAATATCAAAAGTGACAGTAAAGACTGTAATTGCATCACAAATCTCAAATAAATGATGGTTAATGTAACAAATATTCCACAAAGATGCTCACCGTTTTCCAACAAATAGGATAGCCACAGTGTTTAGACATTAATAATAAAAAAGTTTCCTGAACAGCAAATCAGCATATATAAAAGATTTCTGAAAGATCATGTAGCATGAAACAATGAGAAGTTAAATATGCCATCCACAGCAAAGAATGACAGTTTAACATATATTAAGATAGTAGTGTACAAGTTAGTTTAAATTGTAATATTACATCACAATATTACAGTTTTTACTGTATTTTTGTTATCAAATTAATGCAGCCTTGATAAGAATAAGAGACATTTAAACAGCAGCATACTATTTTACTTGGGGGGGAAAAATACATGTATATTTTTCTTCCATTCTTGGTTAATATTCTTAACGGTTGTGTGTAGACTGGTGGCAGAGGCCGTCTGAGCAGAGCTCAAGCAGAGAAGCTGCTCACCTCCCTACGCAATCTGCAGGTATCTTAGTTCTCATGCGTGAAAAGGTCACTCTCAGCTTTGGCACAGTGTTAGAAAGAGCAGTGAGGACACTGAGCTGTGACAATTATCAGGTTGTGTTAGGTTACATGGAGCTCGTCTTGCACAGACCAAAAGACCTTGAAATGTTGTTGCTGTTGTTGTTTACCCTGTTTATGAACTCATTTGCCTTAGTGCTCTGTGCCAGTGTCGTATCGGAGCGAATTCCCAAACACTGGCTTCCTTTCAAGAAAGCATGGAGAAATTATTGCTTGATATTACAATTCATGATTATTTTCCCCCGCAGTCTATCTTTTTCCAGTTTGATGAGGATTCATCAGGAACCATGAGTCCATTTGAACTCAGTTTGGCTCTGAATGCTGCAGGTGATCACATATGTACACAAACACCACTGTGTTAATATACAAAGGGAAAGTTAGAGTCTCTACACTCCTCTGCAGCACTCACGTTCCCTCCCCCTCCTTCTGTGTCTGTTTCTGCCCTCAGGTGTGGAGTGTGACAATGTTGTCGTACAGTTGTTGTGGGAGAGGTTTGGCGCTGGTGAACAATACCTGCCTTTCTATGGCTTTGTGACTCCTGTGGGAGGTTTGACGCCTGCAAGAAGTCTGCATGGTGCCTCTTTGGTAAAGAGTGAAAATGAGCACAGAGGCTGTCTTGCCTAATCCAGTGTATGCAACACTAACCAAAGAGTGGGAAATTAAGCCATGTTTTTTCTTGTGATATGTGCCGAGTACCATCTGAATCATTATACCACTTATAGGGTGTGATCACTAGATATTACCACAGATAGGAACCATAAACGAAACAAATATCCCACAAGGGGTGAAGCTAACAAGTCCGTTACGAGTGTGGCGCCATAATGGGTTCGCTCTATAGTGACCTGCTATTTCTCAGTTTGAACTGAATTTTGTTAAATGGATATACTAGAAAGCTGATAGTTCAGGTACTCATAATGGAATGAAACTTAAGATGCATCTAAGGCATCTGCAACTGGTGACTATTTATGTGCGACATACCATGAATGTATGGAGTATAAATCGCACATGATCAGTAGGAGATGCCTCGTTGGAGCAATATTGTTCACAGTTACTAAAGATGATGTTAATAGAGTAATTATACTGTGTGCTATGAACAAAATATTATTTAACTATATTACATGTTTTACTACGGGAACTAATGCTTTCTTTTCAGCCAAAGGAGGCCAATTAAAACGTGTGTAGCCAAATAAGGTCAGCGGCCCAAGTGAACCAAATTCTGGTAACAGTGTCGACAAGACTTTCGTATGTTCAATGCAATCATGTACAGAGAGTGCTGGTTCAATATCGTGATACGGTGAACGTAACAAGTTCTTAAGAAATAAGAACTCGAAATTAATATCATGGTGTACCAACAAAAATAATAAAGCAAAGGCACACGAATTGTTTGTTGTGAAGTTGTGGACCATGTTGCAATACGAGATACTTAAATTGAATGTAAGAGATCGAGAGACCGTGTTTTCTGTTAAGGCACCACCTAGGACAATATTGCAAGTGAATTTCTGGAAAGGTCATGATGCAACATATGAAACAGGTCGAGGGAACCTGGCACGTATGATGCCTCTGTAAAAAATCAGTCTTAGTTTAGGCAGCCAATAGTCATTCAGACAGGTAAGTGTAGAACATTCGTTTAAAAACACAGCAATATTTCAAGATTAGGTATCACAAACAGCACCTCATCCTTTAAAATTTGGAACAGTAATATTTACACACTAACAAGTACCAATTTGAATTTGAATATATTTCTAAAAACATAAATAACGGTTGCGCCTAGTGAGCATAAGAAGGCCTACGTTTTAAAAGCTTAAAAGAAAATTTTTACGCACAAACCCAAAACTTCTTGAAGGGCAGTCGTGTCTATTGTAATATATATAATATATGTATTAGTACGATAATCTACAACCGGTAATATGTTAGCTGTGTGTGACCCGGACCACAAAACCAGTCATAAGGGCCAATTATTTTAAATTGAGATTTATACATCATATGAAAGCAGAATAAATACGATTTCTATTGATGTATGGTTTGTTAGGAGAGGACAGTATTTGGATGAGATACAACTATTTGAAACTCTGGAATATGAGGGGGTGCAAAAAAAGAAAAAATCTAAACTATTGAGGAAACAATCGTCACTGGGGTTTAAAGTTGTCCAGACTGTTCGGCTAGAAGCATATTTACTAGATCAAAAATACGGTAGGAGATTTACAAAATATTTTCATGGAACATGATTTTTACTTAATATTCTAATGATTTTTGGCACAAAAGAAAAATTTTATAATTTTGACCCTATGAAATTTTGGCTATTGCTACAAATATCCAAATGTGACATGTGACTTATGACTGGGTTTGTGCTCCAGGGGTCCTTAATAAATAGATACTATCTAAAGTGTAATAAACTCAGTGAGCCATTTTAGGGACACTCTGCATTAAAGGAAACATAAGTTCCCCCAACACTTTGTTAAAAGTTGCTGAAAATTTCGTGCGGAACATTGGAAGTGGTCTAGTCCTGATTGCAGTGCTTCAATGCATAGCGGGCAAAGACACCTCTCCAAATTCATCACAAAATAATATATACTTCATTTGTGGTCCGATTAACGACATGAGCCATCGAACCCGGAAACCCCGGTCCTCGCACGTGGAGGCTTAGAGTTGGACAACAGTGACTCGATTGAAGGGAGTAATTTCAATGACAGAATTTTAATTTTTGTGTGTCTGAACATATCTCCAACAACGAATTCTCCGAAACAGGGCAAGCATGATGCTCTTGAATGACAGCGAAGCAATGTTTAAGAGATAAAAAAGCAATTACCCAATTTAAATAACATTTAGTGTCTGTCAAACCCAACCAATCGGATATGAGGACGAAGAAACACATCTCTAAACCGTGACCATGATTGACCATAAAGAAGATTGTTTAGGTGAGACAGAATGGTTTTAATTCTTCAGTAAGCTCTGCTGCAGTCTTCTGACTGAATGGTAGTGACATCAGTGGAAGAGAATGGTGTCAGTACAACGCCTAACAACACAAAAACAGGCCAGTCGAGCGGCAGTGCTGTGCGTACAAAAAATGCTTGTTATCAGGAGCTGCATTCAGCAGGGAGGGTAGGAAAACCAAGACAGGCTCAAAATGCGAGAATGCGGCGGTAGGACCAGACCACTGCGCCCCCCCTCCCCCCCCCCCGCCCCGGACCACGGCATGGTAAGGGCCAGCTAATACCCAGGACGTTTACCACAGCAGAGCGCTGGGCAGAAAAGAGCTCTCTCGAAGACAACCGAGTCAGATTGTGAGGCAGTGGATGGCTACAGTGCAGCATGGGCCATGGGTTCCACTCTGTCAGCCCCAAAACATAGTGACACTGAGGCTACATGTGGGCACTAAGAACCCCACAAAAACTTGTCACAGGTAAGGAACGACTGGAAGAAATCCAATTGGCATTGGTCTAAGGAGTACCATTACCTATCTGTGATCATGCATGAATGTAAAGGGGAGTTAAGAAGTCCCGTGGCTTCCAGAAACAGTGTGGAACTCCATGGATCCAACCTCGACGCAATCGACGTCTAATTGGGGCTCCGTAACGGTTACAGTGTGCCTGGAGGCAGTCATGCTGAGCTTTCTGGTTGGAAACCCAGTATGCGGACAATTATGGGACATTGTGAGGAGAAGAGTAACACACGAATAATATGGTTTAGGCGGAATGAGATTTACGCCAAAAAATGAAACATTTGATGAAAAGTTAAACATGTACAATTTTTCCCATTGCATCACTTACTCACCATGGATGCCTCTGCAGGGAGCTTATTGGGTGCCGACTACAGAATGAGAGTCCAAACAGCTGTTAAAAACATCACAATAATCCACAAGTAATCCACACTGTTCCAGTCCATCAGTTAATGTCTTATCAAGTAAATGCTTGAGAGAAGTTTGTAAAACAAAAGATCAAAAAAGCAATCACACGACGTTTTTAAACTTCAAAAACATTGCTCCTCTAAAATATGAGACAAATCTCTACATTGTTTCTCCTGCAAAAAAGTAGTCTGAATCAGGGAAGGAAATATGCACGAACTCAAGCACGGTATTAGTGGAAAAACCATCCAAAACAGTTTTAAGAAGACAAACAGGTGTTTACTGGAGAAAGTGTTACTATGGATTACAGACTATGGATTATGAATTATGATTACGAATTATGGATTTTGGCAATAACCAAGCGATGGTTTAAAGTTAAAATGCTTTAATGATGAATTTGTTTCTCACAAACACACTGCTATTCACTTGACGTTAATGATGATTAGAGTCGTGTATGTGGTGGATTATTGTGATGTCTTTTTCCAGCTTTTTGGACTCTCATTCTGACGGAACCCATTCAATACAGAGGATCAGTTGGTGAGCAAGTGACGTAATGCTAAACTTTCTCCAAATCTGTTCTGATGAAACCAGTACTTGAAATGACCTGCGTACATTTTCAGCAATTTTTCATTTTTGGGTGAACTATTCCCTTAAGCACTGGAATGTCACTCTTTATATCACACAGAAGCAAAATAATAAAAGAATCACATACATCTCTTTGAATCAATTCATTCAAACATTATTAGCATAGATGTGAGAGTCTGTAAACATGTTAATTGGAAGGATTCAGCTTGCCGATTGTTTCTCCTCAGATCTTTTTGAGTCGGAGACCAACCCAGAGTTGAAGGACAAGGGCATCAATGCTGTAAGATCTTGTTTGTCAAAATCAGCTCATTTATTTCAATCGCTTCCAGAGCCATCTCTGAACTCCCTCTGACTGATGTTAAAATGATTAAAGCTTATTAAAAATATCACTGCATGTCCAGCTTTAGTCAAGAGACATTTTATATAAGTGTCCTTCACAAAAAGTGTCATTTTAAATGTACACTACCAGTCAAAAGTTTTTGAACAGTAAGATTTTTTTGTTTTTTAAAGAATTCTCTTCTACTCACCAAGCCTGCATTTATTTGATCCAAAATATAGCAAAAACAGTAAAATTTTGAAATAATTTTACTATTCAAAATAACTCTTCTATTTGGAAATATTTGTCCACACCCATTGGATCTTTGTTTCTCCCCCATGTGCTCTGTTGTGACATAGTTTTTCCTCATGTGTGTTGTGTAATTTAGTTCAGGGGTGTGTCGTTAATTATCTTCATTTGCCTCAGTATTTAAAGTGTAGTCTTTCCTGTTTTCCCTCGTCTGGTATTGGATGTGATTGAGAATGTTTCCCTACGTGTGCGCCTGCCTGTCCGTCCTGGATTTTCCCTTGTACGACTAATTTGAAGATCTTTCTCCTCTTCGTGACGTGTTTATACCCCCGTGAAAGTTGAGAGAAATATATTTTTAAAATGTAATGCGATTATTGATCAAAGCTAAAATGACAGCTCCTTACTTCCAGTTCATCCGTGTACATTATAGCCTTCCGAAATCAATTCTAATATGTTGATTTGCTGGAACTGTTTATTCATGAAACATTTTATTATTATTATTATATCACAATATTTAAAACAGTTGAGGGACATTAGAAGATATCCTAAAGATCAAAGATCAGCATTTATCTGAAATTAAAAGCTTTTGTAACATACACTATACCAGTGGTTCCCAACCCTGGTCCTGGAGGCACCCCAACACTGCCCGTTTTGCATGTCTCCTTAATCAAACACCCCTGATTCAGGTCATCAGCTCATTAGAAGAGACCCCAAGACCTGAAGTTGGGGCACTGGGTCAGATGAAAGTGATGACACATGGCAAACTGTGCTAGTGTTGAGGGGCAGCCTCCAGTGGGATCCATGGTTGGGCACAATCTGCACTCTAACCACTCAGAAATCTAGGCAGTTAGTATCTTATTTTTCTGGCGAGGGGGTGATTATTAGTGAGTAAGCACAGGGTATGCTTTAACTTCATCACCCGTGCGATTATAACGAGCATTAACTCCTGTTACAACGCTTGTTCACACATTTTGACGTCCAAATGCTAGCCTCGTTCTGCCTTGCCTCCAACCTTCATGCACAGAACACAGACAGACGCCCAAGCTTCTCGCGCCCTATTGTTTGAGACCCCTAAAATCACGCCACCTGTGTTTTCAGAACGTCTTCACACACTGCTGTCTGCCGGGATCCCTGGGCCTGGAGTAATGTGCTCCCCCTTATCGGCGTTGCCCATTGCACCCGGATGACTTCTTTCCCCTCCATTTCCCCTCCGCCCCCCCCCTCGGTCCTTTTCCCTCGTCACACTCTTTCCCCCCCTTTTCCGTTGCGTCCTTTGGCTCGCACCCGCTGCCCGGCCTCGCGCAGCCGCCGCAGGCGCCTTCTTCCCCACCCCCTCAATACCATCCCGTCCTGTTCCACCACCCTTTGCCAGGACAGTGATAATTAATCACACCTTCAGTAGGAAAAAACAATAAAATCTAATTAGGACGCTAGGATAACTACGATGTACCCGAAACATCTTTCTAAAGCTCACAGACGAAACAGGTAGCTCACTTTGCACCACAGTGCCTCAAGTCCCTAGCAAGGGTTGGAATAGGTGACAGTTATAAAAGAAGATATTCAGCCACCAAAACTGCAGAATTCATCATTTATAGCCGCAGATTACTCATTTATTGTCGCAGCAGGTATCACTTATCATGTGATTTTTGGAACACAAAAGACAATATTTGGAAAAATGTTTTGTACATGGAAGTTAGTGGTCACCAAAATGGTTTGATTAGCAACATTTTTCAAAATATATTTTATGTTCAGCAGAAGAAAGTACATAGAAGTCTGCAAATTTGGATCACTAAGTGTAAATGCTAAATGGCGTAAATGTAGGAATAAAATTTGTGGGAGACCAACTGTCCCTTTACGGTCTACATGTATCTATACAATGTATGTATAATATAAGCATATATTTATTAATAATGTGCACGGCACGTTTCCTAAATAATTTCTCTGGTCTTTGTGCAGTGGCTGCTCAAGCTGTTGGCTGTGTGAGCCTGTCCAGACCCGACACCTCAGCGGGACAGACCTGCTAGGCCAAGACTGCTCTGACGTCATCCACCTGGGCCTACGTCTCCTACATCTCCTCCTCTTCTATCTCATTTGTGATCTGCGGACCTTTGCCCTGCAGTTGCTTCCACCCACTCATCGCTCCATCAGTTGGGGTCTATGACCATGTAGGTCATTACTGCCTGGACACAAAACAGACTTTTGCATTTCATCCCCCTCGCCCCACCCTAACACACCTAACACAATGTGTTTGTGTGTGTGTTTGCATTCAGAATAATCAAAACATTTGAATATTTTAATATAAATATTTTACTTGTAAATGAACACTCTGTCATCATTTACTCACTCTCATGTCATTCCAAACCCATATGCCTTTATTTCTTCTGTGGAGCACAAAAGAAGATATTTAGCAGGATGTCCAAGCTGCTCTTTTACCATACGCAAAGAAAGTGAATGGAGACCAGGAACAATTGTGATCGCCATTCGCTTCCATTGTTAGAGAAGCTTGGGCATTCTTCTAAATATCTTCTTTTATGTTACAAAGAAAAAAGAAAGTCATATGCATTTGTAATGAAGGTAAGTGATGAACAGGTGACCAATCTATATTTCAAAAGAATTCTAACACATTTATCCATTTCGTTAGCAAAGCTGTCAATTAATGTTAATTTAGTGTGACCAGCAAATATTGATATGTGATTAATCAAAATATCATGCAATTTACTGGATTGAAATTTTGAGTCACTGATTGCTCTAAATATTAGTGAGGCTTTATACAGTCATTGCCGTTTTTATGTATTTTGAACATTCATATCTGCTTTCATATGCTTTTAGAAGTCAAGCAGGACTGTTAATGCATTTAAAGCAGGGGCTCGTTATTATAGTCATGCTTGTAACAAGGAGGCTAATTGCATATTTTTTCATTCATACAGCATGAGTCGTACTTCCTCCTCTAATTTTTTCCCCTCTCAGGAACATGTAAGCATCTCCTCTTAATGTCTTTAAAAGTTGAGAACGTTTTTTGCTTCCAAATATAAAAGCACAAGTCATAATCTTTCATCATGGGGCATTTCTATATAAAAAATTTTCTAAGTTGCGAGAGGGTAGTAGCACACACACATCAGCCTCCACAACACACACACTCTACATCACAGACAGCAAGTGTAGACAGCGGCTGACGCACACGTGAGGCAGCAACAGATAAGTGGTGTGGGGTAATAGTCTAAACAACGCGAGAGTGTGCTCCGCCAGACCTGCACGCACCGGCTCTATTCTTATCACTATGGCACGCCACAGCTACCCACGAGTTGACAAGGCGTCAGGCATCGCCCAGGATCAAGGCTCGCTACACTGCAAGCTTACCTGACATCGTCGCCCGGCCATCCAGCTACGCTCCGAAAGCTCGTCTATCAGTAGTAACTGGTCAGCATTTCTCACAATCTGCTTCCTCCTCCTCATATACCTCGCGTATATGGCTTGCTGCGAAACACCACTCTTGCTGTGACTATCTCCTTGTTGCTCATATAAATAGAAAACCTATGCTCACGACAATGTGGACCTCCCTGGCCAATAGGGTGACTGAAAAACAGAGGTTGCCCCAACACAGCAAACAGTGACAAGCGGGCTATTGCATGGAAAGGGCTAGAAAAAAGCCGAGGCTCGCAGCGTCCGTCATTGGCGTCTACTCAATCATTACTCTTGACCAATAAATTTTACAGCGTTACATCCTGTACTTTGTTATGCTGTAATCGGGGAAAAGTTTTGCTTCGCGAAAGCGGCTCTTGATATGGGGCTTATCCCGAGCTGCCGTCCTGCTCTCTTGTCTGTGAAGGGAGCCCGAATCATTTCCAAAATACAAGGGAGAAAAGCCATTCCCAGGATCATCTCAGACAGAAGTAGGGCGATTTGAAAGTTGCATCTTTGCGCACGGGACCCAGTACGGTACTTGGTCATTTGACCAACACTTGGAGCCGCCAATTGCCATTTGTGACTAACACTTGATGATTTGACGTGCAATTGGCGACACACGTAGATGCTCGCAGTCCCAAATCCTGAGAAGTCTGGCAATAAACTCGTAGCAGGAGAAAGATATGTTATAAGGAGCCCTATAAAACATACCTATAATGAGCAAAATAATGGAGGATACGACAACTAGGGAGTGTGCCGAGTACGCATCTACGGTGTCATAGCCTATAGACGGTCACAGGTACCCTAACGATTTGACATATAAAATGACAGCTACTGATGCGGATGCGGAGATGATCCCCACATTACGGGGCATTGTGAACTGAAATCAATTTGATATCACCACAAGTGCTCAATGCAATACGAAAAGCAATGGAAGAAAAATATGTATGCTAAGCAATAGTTCATATGGTATGCATTTATTCTGTTGTTCAGACAGCGAGCAAATTAAAGTGCCCTTTGTTCTAATGCCTTGGTCTTTAGTGTGTATACGTCCTATTCCGTTATAGCACAGCAGCAGCGGTGATGAGAGAGGCGTTTGAGAAACAGTTTAGAGAGGAGAAATAAATCTACATATAAAATATTGGTCACAAATTATTGGTCACTTTCTAAATATTAAAAGTATAGCACATATTCTAATGATTAAATATATAAATAAATCGTTTTTTACCAATGCAGATGTGTTAGAAACTATGCATCGCAATGCAAATTCCAACTTGTATCTGATGCATCGCAGTGTTAACCTTTATGCCGATGCACCGATGTGATAAATGAATCTTGCCATCCCTAATACACACTATTCACACACTAATTTTAAAACCATGCGACCGACTCAATAGCGAAGGAAAGACTGCCACACCTGTTTGGGCCAGAGATGCACTTAAAAACCCCCGTAAAGGTGCTTCAAAAGGTTCTTCAAGCGATGCCATAGAAGAACCATTTTTGGTTCCACAAAGAAACCATTGAGTCAAAGGTTCTTTAAAGAACCATCAATTCTTACCTTTTTATAATCTGAAGAAAACTTCTTTCGCCACAAATAACCTTTTGAGAAACAGAAAGGTTCTTCAGATGTTAAAGGTTCTTTATGGAACCATTTAGACAAAAAGGTTCTTCTATGGCATCGTGAAGCACCTTTATTTATTTACATTTCCTTAGTTCTCAGAAGCAGAAGTCATCATTTTTGAATAAACATCTATAGTTGCTAATGAAAACTACAACAAATCAAATTTTTGCTTTCCTATTTGCTCCAATAGCAAAAGAATGGTAGCATTTCTACGACTTTGCCAAATAAGAAAAAAAATATTAAGAGATCAGTTATGTTGGTCACAAGAGAGAAAGATGTAAAATTTGCTGTCACTCCCTCAGCCGTTGTATTAAAAACACCCAGGCAGCAGCATTAACCAGTTTTCTGTAATTTATTGCCGAGGTAATAAAGCACAGAGTATAGTGTTATATAAAATGAAAATATAAAAATATTGCTAGATTTACGATGCTAATAACTGTGGAAATGCGTCATCACAGTTTGCGTAAAGGGTTCATAGTCATATGGCATCTAATAACGCACATGCTTGCATTTAAATAAATATATATATATTTAGTCCACCAATATAAAAATTCTACTTTACAATTACATCTAGGACACTAGAAATCCTTAAAATAAGAATAATAATACTGAAGTTTGGTGAAAACATAGACTAACATCTTTATCACGCCACAAAATGCATGCCTTGCCACCAAATACATACCATTCCAAAGCAGTCATAATGTTTTATCAGTGATTTGGCTTAAAATAGAAGTATTAAGTATCCCAAAAAACAGAAGGTTAGTGTTTTCCTGTGGATAGAATGAAAGTGTCTGCCAAAAACACAGCAGACCAAGGTTATTCACACAGACACAGTAGCTTCCACTTTTAAAAAAAACAAATATTAACGTGGCTTAAAAATAGGTGAGAATATTCATTGTGCGTGGTGATTATTATTTAGTTGTAATCTTTTGTTGTGATTAATTATTATTAATAATATAATAATAACAATGTTATTATGTAGAATAATGAATAAGCATAAAAAAGAGCTGTGAGATGTGAAATCTGTCTCTGATGTTTTGAACCTTTTTAATGCTGCCATTGCGCTCCGCTGATTTGGTTGGAAAGAGCTGAGTATCTATTAAAAAGTTTGCCCACCTGAATGCATACAAGCCAAGATGACAGATGGCCAGAAATATCAAAACTGTGTGGAGTTTCCTTTCTGAGAAACGCAGACTAAAATAACCAAAGAATTAGAATGGGGTTTCTGGCAGATAGAACATTTACTTTGATTGAATCTAATTACTAAGGAGGAAACAGGCACAGCAGCTTGCCGAACATGTGTTTGTGTGACATAGACTGATTCAGAATCGCAGGGTTGAATGAATAAATTCCTCCAACCTTTTCTCCACCTCCCTCCATCTGTGTTCATGCTATCATTCTTTTCTCCGTCACCCCTCGCTTCATTCCCCCAATTGATCCCATTGGTGCGCCGCAGTGACATGTTTTGCCTCTATTTCTTGCCGACAATTTGCTACAGTTCTATGGGGCTGGCTACAGAGTTGTGGGAGCGTTTTCCAGAGTGGAAGCTCCTTAAGGAAGGTGCCTTTTTTAAGTAGACTGCCAAGATGCATTTTTAGACCTGGCTGGAGAACACAATACTACTGAAATTGATGTCACAGGATGTATTCAAAGACATTTAGTATTTCGTGGATTTACAGGGCAACTGTGTCATATTTTAGCTTCATCACCCTGAGAATGTGTATCAGTCGGACGGTCGTTTACGCGCAAAGTCGTTGTACTATAAATAAAGGGAGCGTTTGGGAGTCAGTGCTTACGAACAACAACAATATGGGTAAAATGTCAACTCTTTGGGTGTGAGTGCATCACACACTGACTAATGCGTCACTCAAACTGCATTTGACTGTTTGCCCCCACACTGACTACTTAGTTAAATGTGTTCACTTTTACGTCAACTCATTAAGGGCTGACGCATTAATGAAACTGGGGTGAAATTATTCTGCACTTGAGAGTTTTGTATGCATGTTTTTTTTTAAATGCATGGATGGTGTAGGTATTTGTGTGCTCACTGCAGAGTGAGGTGACATGTTGGGCAAGAGGAAAAGAGGAAAATGGTTATATGATATCAAAGTACTAGGCTGGTAATCAGAAGGAAGGTTTCTCCTCACAGCCCTCTTCTAATCGCTAACTCACTTCTTCTGTATTTATTGAATAACTATTGTAATGGCTCATAATTGCTCTGTTAAAGGTGCGTTAATGCTATATAATTATAGACTGAGTTCAGTATAATGACAAAAGTGCGGTGTTGCCTAAATCGCTCAATTATTTAGACTATATGCATACGCCCAGGATCTAGAAATTCTGGCTGTTCGTCTTATTGGATTGCTGTTGTCATTTATCCCAGACTATAGTAGCCTATATTTCACATGGAAAAGTCTGTGTATGAACCAGGTGCTCAAAGAAGCTTCAAATCTCAGAGGATTGAATCTTCTACATCAACCTTCTATTAACCAAAATGCCATGAGCTATTCATTAGTAAATGCCTCCCAGGCTTTTGTCTTAATACTAAAGAAAGTAAAACCAGTGTGCAATTTAGGTTACCCTATGCAGTTATTTTTATCTGAACAAATGTTTATAATTTCACTTCAGCCCTAGTAATCATTTGTTATTTACTCAGCTGCCATCTCCCAAATTTATAACCGCTCCTGCCTAATTAAAATATGGGATTATGTGATCTCTCTCCATGTGTGATGAAAATAGTTTGGGACGTTTACTACAGTATTTGGTTCCAAAACATTTCACTTAAAGAGGTAGTCCATGCAAAAATTAAAATCCTGTCATTATTTACTACTCACCCTCATATCATTCTAAAACCGTCTGTGTAATACAAAATATATTAGAAAGAACATTGGGAACTAAACAACACTGAACCCCCGTGACCATAAAATCTCTTATTTTATGTTACACAGAAGATAGAAAATCATACAGATTTCATCAAATAAATTAATAAAAATACAAAAATAAAATAATGGGGGAAAAAATACTGGGGGGGGGGGGGACATATGGTTTGTCAGACTAGACCGCACAATGTGATTGCCCCGGTTCTTTCTTTTTTTTTTTTTTCTTTTTTTTGTAGTACACTGGCTCCATTTAGCTTCAAATATTAAATGAACACAGTTAATGAAATTTTGTGATTTCAGAAGTTAAGTTCTCTTCCAGAACTGTATGTCCTTCAATAAAAACAATAGCTATTTCATTTAGATTAGAATAATATTATTTTAATATACGAATGATATTAATTATTAATTTAATATGAATGATTTATTATTCTACATCATCCTGTGTCATCCTTGGAAGTTTGCTGAGGCCCTTTAGTGGGCTCTGGGGTTAAGAACCACTGCTCTAGTCTGAGACAGGCACTGTTACAGTGTTACAAAACTCACCTGCATGAATCAGCGAGCTTCTGCTTTCAGAGACACATTTTAACACGTTTTGGGCTGTTGTTGAAGTGGAGGCCGTATTCAATTGGATGCACATGAAACAGGGCTGTGAGGGATAAATGTTCAGTCTGTTTAACATGTCGTATTGTTGTGTAACACCCACGTGTTGCCGTTGCATTTGTGAAATTTAATATGTTTACCCTATAGGGTGCATAGTTCACTGTCTGTTCTTCATTCCAGTGAACTCATGAACACATGCAATTCTGTTTACTTTGAATTTACAGACAAACAGTTGAGCTCAGGCCTAGTAAGCCTCAGATCATAGATTTGCCCCTTTTATTCAGTTTGATTTAGTCTTACTAAATTATATTCTTGACTTATTTTTTTAAAAGTATAAATTATATTTTTTAATTATTTCCAGATAGTTAAAAAAAAACTGTGTTAAGATATTTTTAGAAATATATACATAGAGCAGGCTCTTGGCATAATTTGGATTTTGCTTATTAGGTTATAAACCTAGAAATACAATATTTTACTTTGAGATCTGTAAAGAGTAATACTAAAAATTGTGAATTTCTGGCCTTTTTACTCACTGATGTTCCTCTCTTTTTCAGTACAACACAGTGCTGTTTTCTTCTACAAGCACATGTCTCAGCCAATCAGAGCACAGAAACCTAAATTAAGTGCAGTTCTAAAATAACAAACTGATTTTTTGCATCCAAAACCAGACGGAATTGCAAACCCAAACTCAAATCTATACAATAGGTTGTGCATTGATATTGTGATTATTCTAGTCGGAGCTAAATGTGTCTTAGACTTTTGACAAGTGTGTCAGGTGTGTTCTTCGTGTCTTTCAAAGGCATGAAACTACTTTAAAGGAATAGTTCACCCAAAAATGAAAATCACCCTCATGTCATTCTGAACTTTCTTCTGTGGAGCACAGAAATTATGAAGAATGTTTATCCAAACAATATTTGTACATTACTTTAATTGCATGGAAAAGAAAACACCAAGATTTGCAGGTTTAGAGTAAATTAGTAAATTTTTTAATGAACTATACCAGGGGTGTCCAAACTCGGTCCTGGAGGGCTGGTGTCCTGCAGTGTTTAGCTCCAACCCTAATTAAACACCTGAATCAGCTAATCAAGCTCTTACTAGGCATACGAAACTTCCAGGCAGGTGTGTTGAGGCAAGTTGGAGCTAAACTCTGCAGGACACCGGCCCTCCAGGGCGGTTTGTACAGCCCTGAACTATACATTTAAATGTGCAAAACTTTGCAATAATTTGTCAATTGTCAATAACGTAGAGATGTATAAATCATTGTTAATGAATGCCCTAAGCATGTTCCACTGGATAAAAACAGATAAATTGTAAAGAACTATTACATCCACACCACAATAACAAGCCTTTTTATAACTGGACTGTATATTTGCATCTTGCCGTTAAATACTCAACTGCTTAAAGCAGGATAGATTCTGATTAGCTGTCGATGTTTTTATCGTTCATCAACTGAAAAAAAACACTCAGAAAAGTGATTCCAAGTGATTTCTTAGTTGTTATCATTATCGTTGTAGTGTGGATTCTAGCTGTTATTCTTTTTTTTAAATGTAGAGCGATTTTTAAAACTACACGTTTATCATTATAGTTATCATCCTTGGTTTGGACGGAATAGTTCACACAAAAATAAAAACTATTCACCCTCAAGCTGGTCCAAACCTGCAAGAGTTTCTCTCTTCTGTTGAACACAAAAGAAGAAATTTTGAAGAATGTTGGTAAGCAAACAGCTGATGGTATCCATTGACTTCCATATTATTTTTTTTCCAACATTCTTTAAAATATCTTCTTTTGGGTTCATCAGAAGAAAAAAACTCATACAGGGTTTTCCCTTTCAATAATGTTAAAGCATAATCCTAAATGATATCCAGAAACACTTTTTGTAACCATTTTATTTGGAGTCCCACAGCAACCCTACACTCTTACCTCAATCGCAATAAACGCCAATCTCGCGGAGGTGATGATGGAGAAGAAGAGTGGGGGGTTCAGAAAGGGACAGTTTGTCTTCCACCTGATGTGTGCAGTGTGCACAGACAGCACTCCTGGACCCCCCTTCCTATCTCCATCATTCCCTCCCACCTGCTCTTTCAATCTCTCTTCCCTCACAACCTCCCCCATAAAAATAGGGCAACTGTTGCGTAAGCATTGGAGGAGTGGGGGAGATGGATGCGAAGAGCAGGACAGAGAATGTGGGGGTTGAGAGAAATACTTGCTGGAGACTGATGGATATGCAGAGAAGAGGTAGAGAAAGAGTGCAAATCTCTCGCTCTGATCCAGCGCTGTGCCTCTCTGTCTGGCATGTGGCCTGCTGAAAGTAGGCTATGTTTGACGCGCTTGAGGTTTACGCTGTCTGAGTCACACTACGCTGCTGAATACTAAACCCACTGATTGCATTTCAGTAATGCTTTAGCCCGTCTTGCATGAATCAAAATGGCAATTCTTGTTCTTCCACACAATGGAGTGCCAGTGATAGCTGGATTAAGACAGACAATTGGCGATGGTGAATTGAAATTACGGTGTGACGTTCTCAGCAGATTTAAAAACTCGGCCCTATTCAGACACTTATCAGTGTTTGTTTCCTGAAACACATTCCTGTGGTCTGATTTTGATCGGAATGCGGAAAACGAGTTTAAAAATGTTCCATCGTGCCGCCAGTTATCAAAGACAGCACGCAGTTTCCTTTTCCTTCGCAGTTTCCTCGACCACTCAGAAACAGTTATCCTGACAGGAAGTCGTGAATGTAATGGAGAAGTGTAGTTGGTCACATAACTCGCGTCACTGGTCTGCGGTCTAATATTGGGCAATGTAGTCATCGAAAATACTTGACTATGTAGGTCAGGGTCGCCCAGACCATGCTGTTACCTTTGGGATGTTTATGAAGAACCATACACTGACATAGAACAATTTTAGGTTCGCTTTCAGGGAACAGTTCTTAAAAGAACCATTTTTTTCTTAGTGGGAAGAGCATTTTAATAATCTACTTTTGTGAAAGGTTCTTCACGGAACCACAGATGCCAATATTTCAAATATTAGATCCTGAGTTTGTTCCTCAGTTTTTCTTACATTTGTGCCTTCAGCCACATGAGATTTGGTAAAGCGGCAAGTTGAAATCCAGTTTCTCTAAACAAGTTTTCAGGAAAACGAACGCAGATGCAGGGGAGCCAATCACAAGACTCTGTTTTCAACAAAAATGTAAATTCCACAGCTTCTCTCTCACATTCTTTCAGCGCAGATGGTCTGTACACGCGTGGCGAACCCGGACGATGAGAGCGCAGGGGAGGTAGAGCAATGACCTCATGCTGTCTGCCCCTCCAGATGTTTCCAGACACGACTGAGAGTTTCCCCATTTATGAGACAGAAGAAAAAGGGAGAGTAGAAGAGACTTGTTTCATGATGAACAAAGCTAATATAAATGACAGATATCCAAAAGAATCAACACTGCAAGGAAGACAGGAATGTTGAAATTTGTATAGCCTAGCTTGCTAGCAGTTACTATAGTTTTGAGGTGGTTTAAAGTGGTTAGTTTAAGATGGTCTCCCTGTCTGGCCAATCTGGTGTTAAGCTGGTTTAGATCATCTGAAAAGTGCCCATAACCCCTAAAACAAAGTGGCTCTCAACATGGGGCTCAGGGCCCACTAAGACTGCCTCAGCAAACTTTGAAGAGGGCCACAAGAAGACAGCTGTTTTCATTGTCTTTAAAGGAATAGTTCACCCCAAAATTAAAATGTTGCCATCATTTACTCACTCACATGACGTTCCAAACCCAAATGGCTTTCTTTCTTATGTTGAACACAAAAGAAGATATTTTAACTCTTTCCCCGCCATTGACGAGTTATCCCGTCTTGTAGAAGAAAACGCTTCCCCGCCAAAGACGAGTTTTTATGGCTTTTCACTGTTATACACTCGCGGGTGCTATTACACATCTTCTGAACTAGTACAAAACCTCCCGAACAAAAAACACACGTGAACAGGACGGAGAAACGAGCAATCTCTTATGTAAACAGATGCATATGAAAAATAATGCGATTATCAGCAACAGACAGCATATAAATGAAAACTGCATAATGTTACAAAGTAAAATGTTGATTCTGGAAGTGGTATATGTCTGTGCAAGCTTTGGAGGTGTTGATGGAAGCGATTTACTGGATTTATGCTTTGATAATCGTACTGAATATTATCCAGATGTAGTTTTTTATAAAAATTTGATTTTCTCACCTTTTTGCTCAAAATTATGCATTTTTATGAAACCTACCTCTATTCAAGTGTTGATAAAAAAAATGTGTCTTTAAGCTAGAATAAAACTGATTTTTTTTGTTTGTTTAAAAGTAGAGGCTTTATTTTGGTGTATTGAATATTCAAATATTCATACAGCAAAATATACTGGAGGCCATCAAATTTTAGTGAAAATCATCAAAATCTCTAGTGGTGGCTGGCTGGCAGCTTTTTTTTAAAAATGCTGGCGGGGAAAGAGTTAAAGAACCAAACCCTTGTTGGTCCCTGTTGACTTCCATAGTAGGGAAAGAAATACTATAGAAGTCAACGGGGACCAACAACTGTTTGATTACCAACATTCTTCAAAATATCTTCTTTTATGTTCAATGGATGAAAATTAGCCCATTTGGCCGAATCTGACACATTTGTTACATTATGTAGATAATGTGTATTGCCCTCGTAAATAATAAATAAGACAAAACACAGAATAAAAATAAAAATCTAATTTTAATTCACACCCTCAACAACTGTTGTAAACAACATCCAGTTAACATCTGGAAAAGTCATGTAAATTCATTGGTTAAAAGAAGAAAGTCTGAAAATCGCTGCTCAAAACCAGCCTGCAGACCACATAAAACTTTTTTTCAGTAGGGTAACATTCAAGTTCATATTCTCAACAGCCACGTATATAAGACTATTTCCTCACTCATTAGCATTGCACTCATTTTATGCTTTATAAGGCAAGTATTGTTTTTCTAGGCAACTAAAATGTAGCCAAAGTCTGTGTAAACAAACCCCCATGTTAATGGACGTTACAGCAGCAGACAGTCACTTTCAGTTCAACTGCAGATGTTCCGGCTCTTTGCAACTCCGTGCGTCTGTGCAAACATGGCAGCCCAAGCCCAAAGAGTAAACTCTACGAAGTTCATGCAGTGAAGGTCCAGGACAATAAAACAGAAGCACACTGATTGTGCCGTTTTCTTTGAGAACGTGCAGAGTTTTATGAGACTGCTAATTTTGATTTGTGGTGCTGGGAAGTTAGAGAAAGAGGTTATGCAACGCAAGGGGGTGCCAGGAGGGGTGTCAACAACACAGAGCTATTGTGGGATGGGCCTAGCTGTTGCCTGGTTACAAATATTTTGGGCAGGGAACCAAGCAAACATGTCCCGCCTCCCCAGGAAATAAGACACTCTCGTGATTGCTGCAGGGGTTCAAGCTGTACAAAGACCAGAGAGACGAAAACAGAGAGCGTCGGGTAAACAAAACATACAGCGCTCCCCTGCAATATGGAACTTTTTTGGAGCAGGACGGCAAGGGTTAATCCAAGAAAAAACAAAAAAACAAAGCAAACAATATGGCCAAAACAGGAAAATGGTTTAAAGCTTTATTTTTGCATAAAGCCAAATGCATGAGAACAACCAAAAGCGAGGAGCGAAGTTGGGCAGTTTGAACTGAAATGCAAATAAACACATTTTCCTATTCATTGTTCTCCCAGTACACTGTAAAAAATTTCACGTGAAATCTACAGGAATTTACTGTGTTTGTGCACAGGAAATTACTGTATACTGGTTCACAGCAGAATACCGTAGTTTCGGTCAAAATTGCAGTAATACAAGAAGTACTGTGAGTGTCACAGTATATCACACTCTCGAGCAATTGCGTCTGCAAATCGCACAGCGTAACTTCTCTCAATGTCATTGCTAGAAATCTACAATACCAATTATGTACTGTGTAAGGACTCACAATACACAGTAACCAACATGTGCTGTTACCAAAAAAAATACTGCCATACCGCAACACTGTAAACCATATCTTGCCAACACAACTGTGTTTGATATACTGGAGGAAAACACAGTAGCCTACACTGGCAGCTGGGTTTCCAGCCAATGACCTCATTTAATTTGACCTCATTGTGATTCAATTACATTTTAGGTTTGAATAGAGGATACAGGAAGCAAATGTATTCTTTAATAAAAAAATGTAATAAATAAAAACAATGACCAGAAGGTCATCAGATTTTATTGTTTTCAACACATCTAGCAATAAGTGAAGAATGATTAATGAAGCTTGTTATAATGAGACTGTTGATAAATTAATATTTATATTTAAATCGTGCAACATGCATTATTTATTTCATATTCTTTTTTTTCTTTTTTTTGGGCTGAACCAATATAACTAAACAGCAAGGGAACCTGTCGGTACCGATAGTCTAGTGGTTAGCGCACTGACATATAGTGAAACTGTGTCTCTGGTGGCCTGTGTTCGATTCCTGGCTTATGGTCCTTTGCTGATCACATTCCCCACCAACCGCTACACTGTCCTGTGTAATAAGCAAAAAAAAGGTTGCACTTGCAAATTAGTGAGTTTTACTTTACAGTTACATGGTAAAAAAATATGGTTATTTCTTCTACAGTAAGTTACTTGTCACTTGCTGCCAGTTAATTACTGTGAATTTCACAGTCAGTTTCTTACAGTGTACCACACAAACTCCAGTCACCTAAGAAACAATGAAACATGATGATCATCTCAGTAAACTCTCCCTGCAAGTTAGTTCATGATTACTGGCCATATCAGCATGCCAAATGACCTGCCTATATGTCATCTCGTAGGTTAACTTACTTAACAAAACATTTAAAAAGAATAAATTTTATTTCTACATATGTATATAACAGCTAATATGTTTTTAGTTTTTTTAAAGCATAGGTGCACATGCTATTTAAAATGTATAAGTATGAAAAATCTGTAAATAAATTAAAACAAATAGGCTGAAGTATTTGTTCAGCAAAGCAATTTACACATTAATATAAAACTTAAACCTTAGGCTTCCTCATAACTTCAGCCTGTATGCTCTCCTGCTTAAGATGATCTTGGAAATGCCATTATTTCAGATTTTTTACATTTCCGTTTCTGTATTCATCATAGTCTTTTACTAGAGCTTTAATGACTTGCAGTGTCAATCAATTCACACTGCAAGTCTGCGAGTCATCTTTTGTACTTCATAGCACATAGTTTCTCACCACAGTTTCTGTCTTTGGAACAGCTAGACCCCCAATTGAATAATTTTAATTAATATTCGGTTTTTCAGTTCACTTACAGCACAAACTGCATCTCTTAAATTAGTCATTTCGAATCCTGGTGATCCACAGCACTGGTATGTACTTACGTGACATTCTCAGTTCAGTTCCCAACAAGATGATGATCTGAAACAAGTGTGTTAAATAAGGAAGACATACAAAATGAGCAGTGTTGGGGTTCCCACCAGGATTGAAAACCACTGTCCTGAATGTACTGAGTTTTATTAGTCAAGTATTTTATTGTAGGATACAACATAAACAGTAAGGTGATGGGGACAGCAGAAAGACTACTCTATACATTATACATTATACACAATATACAACAGTTAAATTACAGTCTCTTTACTTGATATTTATAATAATTACCAGCATATGATCATTCGTTTTATAACATTTGCATAGTTGGTACACTAATGTTACATGACACTTGCTGTTTTTCATGGAATGTGGCCACATTTTTTAAAAAGCTGTCAAGAACATGGCATTCTGTTCAATACTGTAACCTGCTTCAAGCTTTAACTATAGTAAAAGTAAGGAATATATATCACCTATAGTAAGGAAATTCTGTATTATGGAATTTACATACAGGGTCAAAGGGCATGATTAATAGATTTTTTTCTTTAATTTCCTAATTAATTGCAATAAACTGACATCACTATTTTATGTTGATTGTAGATACCTAGATGCAATTAGTTATCCTGTAGATAATACTGTACAATAAACACCAAATCTACTATATACAGTGGTGTGAAAAAGTGTTGGCCCCCTTCCTGATTTCTTATTTTTTTGCATGTTTGTCACACTTAAAAAATTCAGATCAAACTAATTTTAATATTAAACAAAGAAATTGCAAGTAAATACAAAATGCAGTTTTAAAATAATGATTTCATTTATTAAGGGAAAAAGCTGTCCAAACCTACGTGGCCCTACGTGAAAAATGAATTTTTCCCTCCTGTTAAATCATGAAAGAACTGCAATTAACCACATTATTTTTATATAGAGTTAAATTTCACTAGCCACACCAGGCCTGATTACTACCAGACCTGTTGAATCAATAAATCACCATAGAACCTGCTGGGCCAAAGTGGCATGCTTAAAGAGCAACAGTCACATCATGCCGCGAGTTTCTAAAGAATTCCAGAACAGATGAAACCAAAATACATGACATGTCAGTCCTGGAAAGAATTATAACCATTCTAAAGGCGTTGGGACTCCATCGCACCACAGAGAGCCATTATCCACAAATTGAGAAAACTTGGAACAGTGGTGAACCTTACCAGGAGTGGCCGGGCTACCAAATTTACTCCAAGAGCGCAATGGCGACTCATCCAGGAGGTCATAAAAGAACCCAGAACAACATCTAAAGAACTGCAGGCCCCACTTGCCTCAATTAAGGTCAGTGTTCATGATTCACCAATAAGAAAGAGACTGGGCAAAAACTGCATCCATGGTAGAGTTCCAAGGCAAAAGCCATTGCTGGCCAAAAAGAACACAAAGGCTCGTCTCTCATTTGCAAAAAATATCTTGATTATCCCCAAGACTTTTGGGCAAATATTCTGTGGACTGATGAGACAAAAACTTTTTGGAAGGTGTGTGTCCCGTTACATCTGGCGTAAAACCAACACAGCATTTCATAAAAAGAACATCATACCAACAGTCAAACATGGTGGTGGTAGTGTGATGGTCTGGGGCTGCTTTGCAGCTTCAGGACCTGGACGACTTGCCATAATTGATGGAACCATGAATTCTGCACTCTATCAGAAAATCCTGAAGGAGAATGTCCGGCCATCAGTTTGTGACCTCAAGCTCAAGCACACTTGGGTTATGTAGCAGGACAATGATCCCAAACACACCAGCAAGTCCACCTCTGAATGGCTCAAGAAAAACTAAATTAAGGTTTTGGAGTGGCCAAATCAAAGTCCGGACTTAAATCCGATTGAGTGCTTAAACAGTCCATTCATGCTCGAAAACCCTCCAATGTAGCTGAATTAAAACAATTCTGCAAAGAAGAGTTGGCCAAAATTCCTCCACAGCGATGTGAAAGACTCATTGCCAGTTATCGCAAACACTTGATTGCAGTTGTTGCTGCAAAGGGTGGCACAACCAGTTATTAGATTTAGGGGGCAATTACTTTTTCACGTAGGGCCAGGCAGGTTTGGACAGCTTTTTTCCCTTAATAAAATAAATAATAATTTTAAAACGGCATTTTGTATTTACTTGCATTATCTTTGTGTAATATTAAAATTTGTTTGAAGATCTGAATCTTTTAAGTGTGACCAGTATGCAAAAAATTTTAAAAACAGGAAGGGGGCCAACACTTTTTCACACCGCTGTAAATATACGTCCTTGAAAACCGAACAAAGACTGCTTGATTATGTATATCAGTGCATTAAATTTAACTTTGCTGCCGAATATCTTAGAATCTGTGTTATCTGTTGAGTTACAATATACAAAGGTATCGTTGCCACATAGAGAAGTACATACTAGCTAATTTAGAAGAAATTAATAATGCATTAAATGCCAAAATATCAAAAAATATACCACTGTTCGCACATTCATTCAAATTTTTTTTTTTTTGTGCATTAAATTATACTAGTTATACATTATTCCTAAATGTCCTGCCATGTAAGCATGTTTAAATTATTACAAAAACTCGAGTCAGTGCATTCAGTTAGTTCAGTACGAAAATCAAATAAATTGAGTCTTATAGTTGTATAACTCTTGGTTTGTTATGGGTGGGTTGTTGTTTTATACATCAACGACTTAAAAAACAAAGACGCCTAAATTCACCACATGGTAAAGTTAAATAGTTACTTCAACAAACTAGCCACAGCCTTTGGTCTTTGTGCAAACCTAAAATGACTTATCAGAACCAGTCAAACTAGTTGGCATAAGCAGCGTAAAAGATAAAGAAAGTACGACTTTCGATTGTAAAACTATTTTATTGTACTTTCTTTTCTAGCAGCCTGTCTTGGCTAACAAGGAGACCACAGCAGACCAAGTTAACTATCTGACAGATTATACACATTCCGAGCAGTTTGTCTCTATAATCGAGCATGCGAACGTGATTATGATACAGTGCAGAGCTGTAATTTAACGTTACTTTTTTTAGCAACATGGCAGCTGCCATTCGTTTGCAACATCATGCAAGATAAACGGGACGATTAGCACGCTGGCTACATGGCTAATGGGACTTAGTGCAAAAATAAATGGCAACTAAAGTAAGTCTCTGGGTGGTCTAAATATTAAAAACCGAAATACTAGCCTCTAAAGATCTCGTAAAAGTCAAAAGAATGTAAACATGAAAGCGCACTTTCCCTCATCTGCGAAACCTCACAGGGCAACAACCACTGTGCCGCCCCTTTAAGGGTTACCACGGAAACCGGTTGCTACGCAGCAAAAACAAAAAAAGTACCAATCGTCGTGACGTCCTTGCGTCAAACGTGCGGGAACGGCGTTTCCACGGCGACGAGACGTTGTATACACAAGCAGGAGTTGGTTGTAAACGTCGCGGGATTGTTTGCTTTAAGAATCCGTTTAGTTTATTTTGCATTAAACCACAAAATGCGAGACGGTTAAAAGAAGTGTGTTTGTTGTCTTAATGTTTCCCTTCGTCTGTACATTGCTCGACTGGAATGGAAATGTTTTGGTGTAGAGCAACGGAACTTAAAGACACAGTTCACCCAAACTAAAAAGTCATAATTTACTCACACTAATGTTGTTCCAAACATGTACGCAATTTTTTCTATTGTTAAACAAAAAGACAAGAGTGTTGGTGACTTACAGTGTCTCAGTCACCGTTCACTTTCACTACAATGAAAGTGACTGCGACTGTTATTCTGTCTAACATTAACTTTTGAGGTCTGTGGAAGAAATGACAGCGATACAGGTTTAGTACAGCATGTGGGTGAGTAAATGTTGACTAGTCAACTCAGTCTAATTTTTTTCCTTCGCTAAATTACATAAACTAACATATGAAGTATGCATTAATCAAGAGAATGTCTAATGCCCCTCAAACGCATGCTACACTGCCTTAAAGCTAACTATAGATACTTGTCCCTATCTAGCTTATCTTTAAGCATCCCACATATCATTTCTCTGACGTAACCACCGGTTTTTAATGTTCTGGCGGGTATTGGTCAAATGTTTGCCGCACATCGAAGTAAGTTACTCCGCATTAGTCATTCCTGTTCAGTCGTTATAATGTCTGCTACTGGACACGGCGTTCTCCGCCGGTGGCGCTCAAGTGCTGCTGACTAACTGTTGTTATCCCCACCGTCGAGGTGTACCAACACCGGCGTGCAAACGTTTTATCTGGCCATATTTTACTTCCCGAGTTTATTTGAGTTTTACTTTAATAGCAAGCAGCCACACTCATTTCCGTGCACACGGAGCAATGAATCACCTTTGTTCCTACATGAAATGAAATGTGACAGTATGTGGCACTCACTATGACTTCCGTCACTGCAGCCCACTGCCCGGCTTGGAGCTTGTGCATGGCTTCTTGTAAATGGCGAGGTTATCAGCCCTAATAATGAGCGCTTTGTTTTGCTGAACAATAACGCGAGTGCGAAACTGACACATCCCGCTGATCGCCGTACATTGCATTTCGATCAAGTTAAGCATTTGGTTTAGCAGCTATTCACTCTGAGAAAGGAATTGTCTTAAAACTGGCATTTAATAAATACCTTTTCTTTGAATAGCCGATTTTGAACCGATTTTGGTGCACGTGGTGAGCAGATTTGTAAAACATAAATAATAACAAATATATATAAATAATAAATAACAAAGAATTAGATGCAGAGTTCCCAAACTTACCCACAATAGACAACGGGCAATGTAAATTGTAAATCTCTGCTCCGACCGGTTCTCAAGACTGTTAGCGCCGAATTCAGCTCAGTGTATCGGGGATTCCGTGGGGCGTGTCGGTGAGAACGTTTACAGTGGAGTCAAAACAGCTGCAAGCGGGTTTCCCTCCTGTGCTTAACCGCTACCTCAGCTAAATATTCTTCTTTAATTAGCTTTACGACCGCTCACGTGTTTTCTCTTGCTCTGACATTTGTATTTACATACATTTCTACACTATAGACCCACTGAAATTAAAAACTGAGCTGTTGCCTTTCAGTTGTAAGTAAAAGTTGTGCCGAAGTTAAAACATGCAGTGCTACATTCATTGCACTTTATCGACCATAAAATGAAAATAGCTGACTAAAATCGAGCAGAAATGGCAAATTATTCCGACTAGTTAAATGGACTATGATATGACATGATGCAGTCTATAGTTTTTCATATAGAGAGAAGTCAGTGCCATGTTTCTTTATTTGAACAAGATTCTTTATTTGGTATTAGTATTATTATTCTGTGTTCAAATCTGGTGTTTTAATCTCTTCTCTTCTATATTATAATAAAAAGAGAAACATGTTCGAGAAAATGGTTTGTTTGAACCTGATAGTGGCATAACAATTACATAAGGCTACTGGTAGCATAACGCATTTTTTGTATTTTATTTTGTTGACGTAAACAATATTTGCAAACCGTGTCGTTTCTAAATATTGTCCGTGAAAACCATGTAACAATTAAAAATATCTTGTGGAAGTAATAGTAAACGTACCTATTCTTGACTGCGATCGAGCTGTCTCTTTCTGTGGGTGAGGGAATCCCTTACACGTCATATTGCTTAGATACCGAAAACAAAAACAGTGCTTTTGGCCCATATATGGGCATCTACGTCAGCGGAACACCAGTAAGAGGAGGAGCCAGGACTCCCTACTTTACAATGCGTTCTCAAGGCTTCATTCACAAGACGAAGCGCTGCTGCCGAAACACCGAACACCTTCTACTCCCGTTTGTAATAAACACATTCCGGATTATTTTATGGATTTATAAATGCACATTTCACGGATTGTACTACGGCCTGGGAAGTGTTATTCAAGGAGAGATTGGATTTTAGAAGTTTCCTCCAGCAGGGAACTGGATTGATGTCTTAATGCAACTGTTTTGGAAAGAGACTAAGGGCATCTTGACGAAGACTCCAAGTATAACTTGTTACGGTAGGTGACTTTAATATAATACAAATATTTAGATGCAATGCATCCACTTTTCTCTTTTTATGGTGCATTAAACGCAAGCGAATAGTTGATGTCCTGGCGAAAATGCGCTTCAGTGTGACTTCTGTTGGGTGACAGGTGACATCCCGTTCTCGCCGGGCACAGTAGGTGTTTCGGCTTCTTTCGGCTCCACCGGGGAGATGTTTCAGGGGTTCCCCGGAGACCCCGACACCGGCTCCCGTGGAAGTTCATCTCCTTCTCTTGAATCTCAGTACCTGTCGTCCGTGGAATCCTTCGGGAGTCCGCCCACCACCAGCGCACCGCAAGTAAGTCCCAGTATTTATTCGCATTTAAACATCGTGTTTGTCCGTACAAACGGCAGCTGCGAGATTTGCTTGTTTCTGTTAGGGAAGCGCAGCGACGTTGCTAAGGGAATGCATTTGAATCCGTTCGAGTGTGTTTATATGTGTAAAGTCGGAATAGAATTCAATAGAATACTGACAAGTCAGCATGCGCGCGGAATCAGGCCGGTAGCAATGTGGCGGGTTTGCAGCACACTGTGGAACTCTCCGGCGTTCTCACACGAAGCTCCGCCCTGCTCTCAGCGCTGCTGCTCTCGCTTCGCAGACTTCGGCGTGACGTCAATGCGTTCTATTTTGGAGTGTTACGTTGCGTTGCTAGGGGGAACACCGGGGGTGTGACGGGGGCGGAGGATCAGGGACAGGAGGGGCTATTAGAGGCCGCTTATTGGCTACGGCGTGCTGCGTGCGCCTTTGCCTAACACGCTTTATATGAATATTAATGAAACATGCAACTCACACTGGCATCACTGGACTTTCTTTTTCTAAAAAAAAAAGAAAACGTAGCAATTTAGATTTTTCTCCTAAATATGTTTTAATAGCTGTTCACAGATGTGTTCACAGATATCCACGACGTTTATGTAGGCTATTTGTATTTGGACACGTAATTTATTGGAATTTTAAAGCAGCTTTAAAACAGAAAACTCTGATAAGGATCCATGTTTTTTTTCATATTTTTGATGCTTTTCATTATCCTTACTCTTTTTTTCTGTTTTCATGATCTTTAGTCTGTTATCTTTGCATGGAGGAAAACACAGCTTTACATCAAAGTGGTATTTTGCTATCATTGATATATTATTATAGTCTTTGTTAATATTTTGAATTGGATTTTATTTTGAGATTTTCAGTTGTCATTTTAATTTTATTTACAGTTTTAATCAATTAGTTTTGTATTTTGTTTATTTCATTTTCGTTTTTTTTCAGTACTTCAAGTTAAAGGGATAGTTCACCAAAAAAGAGAAAATTCTCTCTGTCATCGTTTACTCTCCCTCATGCTGTTCCAGTCCTGTATCCAGTTCTTTCTTCTGTTGAATATAAAAGAAGATATTTTGACGAATGTGTAGCCAAACAATTTCTGGTCCCCATTGACTTCCATTGATTGGAAACAAAATACTGTGGAAGTCAATGTCTACCGTCACAACTGTTTGATTACCCACATTCTTCAAAATATCTTTTGATTACAGCAAGCTGGTGGGGTCCATAGTTATATACTGTTTATGTTTTTGGTTTCCAGGAGTGTGTATCAGCCACTGGCGGGGTAGGGGTGGGTGGAGGGTCAACTGGCACCGGGGCAGGGGTGGACATGCCCAGCTCATTTGTGCCCACAGTGACGGCCATCACCACCAGCCAGGATCTGCAGTGGATGGTGCAGCCCACTCTCATCTCCTCCGTGGCACCAGGACAAAGCGGCACGGGCTCCAGCACCATGACGCAGCCTGTTGCTTTGGATCCTTATGACCTGCCAGGCCCAAGCTTTTCATCTGGTGGAGGCTTCACCCCACCAAGCTCTGACACTCCTGGCCCAGTGAGACAGTCTCGGAGCCGTCGTCGTGCACGGGATGAAACGGTAAGTGAGAACCATGACAGCGTGGTTAGTCATTTAACATTTTGATTAAAAAAGAAATTAAAAATGAAATTTGTTCTGTTTCCAGCTGACCCCTGAGGAGGAGGAGAAAAGACGTGTTAGACGAGAGAGAAATAAACTGGCCGCCGCTAAGTGTAGGAACCGACGGCGTGACCTCACAGACAGGTTACAGTCGGTGAGCGATGCTGTAACTCACTTGTTACATTACAATATTTCATCCATAATAACAGATGAATGCAAAGGCATCCTAATTACTGGATTCATAACATGCCAATCTGCTCATAACAATCATTTTTACAATGATAGTTTGTAAAGGATTCCAACACACACATATGCATTATGCTGCATTGTAATTAGAGCAAAGAGTGCATAACCCACCGTAATTATACTGTGGAAATGGAGTTGGCAATTAAGAAAACGGCATTTTCTCCAAGTTTATTTTGTTGTCGCTTTCTGAAACTATAGCAATGTGTATTTCTGAAGTAGCTCTGTGTCTGAACTACTATGATAAAAGGAAACCCTTGTTTTTGTCCTCATTTCATGTGATCATATAATCTCTGTCCCCTTGTGTCCTCCTCTTGTCTCTCCAACCCAAGGATACAGACGTATTGGAGGAAGAGAAGGCCGAGCTAGAGGCCGAAATATCCGAGCTGCAAAAGGAGAAGGAGCGCCTGGAGTTCGTCCTGGTCGCCCACCAACCCGGCTGCAAAATTCCCTATCAGGAACAGCCCCCCGCGCCGCTGCCACTGCCGCAGACGTCCCCGCAGATGCCTTCTGTCGCCGTGGTGGGTTTGACTGTGAAGGAGGACACTTTCTACCTGCCGCCCGCCTACTCGTCCCACCACCACCACCACCACGTCCCGGTTTCACAGCCCACGCAGACACAGACGGCCCCAGCACAACAGCAGCAAGGGATGATGCAGGAGGTAGCCTTTTCTAGTTCTTTCTATGGGCAGGGCCAGCCGGCGCCGGACGGCCCGTGCCTTTTTGCCGACGGTGGCGGTAACCCTGACGCCGGCAGCTACATCCCCTCATACACATCTTCATTTGTGTTCACCTACCCAGAGGGAGCCTGCGGGGCCAGCGCTAACCAGCGAACCAGCAGCAGCGATCAGTCCTCTGATTCCCTGAACTCACCCTCGCTTCTTGCACTTTGAGAGCTGTGCATCTCTCTGCCTCTGCTTGCCTGTCAACAGCAGCACACGCACACAAACAAATGCAAACACCTCTCAGACGTTGTACTGATCTTTTACATGAAATCCTTTCGAGTATAAACCTTTCAAGGCCCAGATGCGTTAGCGTCTGAGTGACTTCATCAAATGATGTAAGTGTATATTAATTCACAATGAATTCAGGCTTAATATCAAGATGAGTCAGTAGCCCATGCACACACAATCACACACACTTAAATTGTCATAGACATTCAAATCCGTTTGACATAACAATGAAAGCACATCAGCGCACTCCCCCTTGCTTTTGTCTCTTCTCGTTCAGGCTTACATTGGTGTACCATCTCCTCCTTCTCTCTCTATCCACGCCAGGTGCCTGCTGTGTATTTGTCTAAGCAAAAAGAAAAGAGGGCACAGAACTGCTTTGTGGGTTTTGTTTTGCGTTTCGGGCTTCCTTGCTATGCTTTCTTTCTCCATCCAGTTCATCCACACCTCTTCCTGTGACAAAAGGACATGACCACACACTCTCTAGCTACAGT
Source organism: Sinocyclocheilus anophthalmus (assembly GCA_018155175.1). Classification (NCBI taxonomy): domain Eukaryota; kingdom Metazoa; phylum Chordata; class Actinopteri; order Cypriniformes; family Cyprinidae; genus Sinocyclocheilus; species Sinocyclocheilus anophthalmus. The sequence goes on from JADLZN010007560.1 coordinate 77,468, forward strand.
ACCTATCTCTCTCTTTTTTCTCTCCCTCCGTTGTCCATCTCCACATCTGTTTCTCCTCTCTCCTGTCTCTATGTACCTCTGGTTCTCTCTGAAGTCTTCGGCCCCTGAGAGCCCGTTGGACCCTGAAAGCCCATGGAACCTTGAGTGAGTGCCAGCCCACACCCCGACAAAATCGAAACGAACCAGCCATCTCGGATGCCACCACACTGGCTAAAGGAACGGGACTCTTTATTTCTCCTCAGCACTGAGGATTTCATTTCGGTTGAGCGGAGACACACTGGCTAGACTTTGGCAAGGCCAGCGGAGGAGTTTTGGAGAGCCCTTGGAATGTGGAGGTATGAGACAGTGAGAGTATTCGCATGACCATGCTCTACCTGTCATCTCCCGCTGGTCCTCTGAGAGCTTTCGCACCGTGTTCGCCCTTTCCCCTTTCTTGAGCAAGTTAGAGGAGTTTGTTTGTTTGTTTCATTCTGTGTTTCAATGATAGTATTAACTCTGCTCTCAAAAGTGGCTTACCTGATGATAACATACAAGAGTGGCTCGACACTCTGTGTTTGAAGAGCATTATAACGAGCAACCAAAAAAAGAAAAAAAAGGACAACCTCTTGGTTTTGGATGAGTAGCCTCTGTACTTCTTAAAGTCCTTGACATAGTCTTTGAGCTGTGGATGTGGTTTAGCACAGCTCTAGGCTTTGATTGTGAATGGAAGCCACAGAGTACTACATCTCCAGTTGATTTCTTTCTTTAAGGGGGTTGTTGTTGTTGTTGTTAAAATGGAAAAAAGCACAAATGCCGGCTGCGAACGGAAGGAACACAAAGCAGTGGCCAACCTAAAGGATGGGATGTGCTTTTGAATATGAACCGTTTACTTTCCTGTGAATGTTTTTGATGTTTTGAGTTACTGATTTTTCATGATGCTTTTTCTCTTCTGCTCTTGATTGTGCCGTTGCTGCCAAATGGAAGAATTTTGTGGGGCTGTTAGCTGCTCCTTCTATCTGTTACTGTTGTCTTACTGCAGTTATCACGAATATTGTTATTATGGTTATTATTATTATTTCATAGTTATCTCATGTTGGCAACTAAAAAGGCATGTTGTGCACTATGAACCTTTTTTATGTCTAAAACTATAGAATATAAAATATATTACAATATTATTGATATATATACATATTCAGTGTGTATATATATATCGATATATAATAATATATAATTATTCTAATGATTGTAATGTAATGTATGAATGTTCAGAAAATGTTATTTTTGTCAATGAAGACAGAAGGGAGAGCTTGATGCACTTGGTTTTGGTTTAAACATATATTTTTCTAAAAGAACAGAAAGTATATTATAATAAACAATAACAGCCCGCCTTTCCCTTAATATGAAAAGCATTGTCACTGCCTTTCATTCGAAACGTGTAATATGTATGATGACTGTATTGAAACTGTGGTGCATATAGTGTTATATATGTATCACAGATTTGTGCTTTGTGCTTGATTTGTCAATGAGGTTGGTACCACAGCCCTTGTTCATCAACCCCTGTGGACAAAACACACTGGACGCAAAATATCTATAAATGCATAAATAAATCAGTCAAAAAGAAGATATGAATTGAGTGTCTCAATGTATTCTAGATGAGCATCTGATTTTCAGCTGTGTTTCTCAAGCAGTGGTGTTGCATTGATTTATCATGTCCAGTGCGTGCTGTCTGCCCTTTGGCTTCTGTGTGCGTGTGATATTCAGGGCTTGATGGACAACTTTCAACCAGCCCTTATTAATTCACATTAAGGACATGATCAGAACATTATGCGTGTCCACGTCATACACAGATGGAAAGTATTTTACAATCAGATGAGGTCCATTGTTCCTATTGACTTGGGCTTCATCGTCTGGAGTATTTTATGGGGCGGAAATGAAAATATTTATACAGTTGTTTAAATCGAAATGCCTTTTCATGCTACATTTATATACACAGGTGCACCATTGTCTTGCTGGTTGAATTTAGACCCAGAGCATCAAATTTAAGCTGAAACGGAGACAACTGCGTGAGCTCTTTCCAACAGAGCCATTTGATGAAATTACATTCTCATTTGGCAATGAAAACTGAATTAAGGCATCTCGAACAGTGACGTAATGAAGCCAGAGCTGTGATTTCACAAAGTGGGATGTTATATGATATTAGAAAGCCCATTGTCAAACAGCTCCAAGCTCCATTACATTGATCTCAATTCAACTTTTCTTCAAAAGACATTATTGTGAGTCACAACAGTTTTATGTTGTTTTGATTTTTCAGTTGTTGGTGCTTTTGTTACTCCTACACCAAAACATTTTGTTACTGTATCTGACTCTGATATGATAGCATAAGGAGATGTTGGTTAAATGATACAGTATCAGTGACTCTGTGGTCTTCCACTTTGCAAAACCTCCTTGTTTAGATTGAACTGCACAGTCATGTTCTAGCTATGATCGTCCTAGGTATTTTCAAATTCACAGTGCTTTGAATTGACACAGTTGAATGCAATATTTCAGATACTCTAGGAGAACCATGTAGCAAATCAACTGAATTGTATGATAAAAGTCATTCCTTATGCTACAGTGTCACAGTGAAGAATTGAGACAATTTGTTTTGTCTTTCCAGTTTACCTTGTGTAAGATTTACTCTGCTCAGACCTCAATGACGGGATGGTTATGCGTTAGGAGGATGTAAAATGTCAGTCAATACCTCTCGGGTTTAATGAGTGTCATTTGATAGGTGAACTGTTTCACTTTCTAATGCACATTTGAAGATTGCCTTCAGTATAAAATGAGTGAAATGTTAGTCTCATATTACAACCACTTGTTTGAAAAAAATCGTTTTTTTTTTTTTTTGCTTGTTTTTTTGCCATTTTGAAGGGAAATGAAAGTTAGGTGTAATAAGAATCATCACATAACATTTCAGAAATGATATGGTGCTTTTTCAATACTGTTCGTCTTTGTATATTCTTGATTAAGAGTGCCGATGATAGAGGTGTCTGAGAGATTTGAGGTTATGGGTTTAGGACACTCGTGATTTTAGAGTGCTTTCCTCGCCATGACTGCTCCAAGTTCTAATATTGAACAGCATATTTAATACATACTGAACAACCCTTGTGAATTAGCCTATATAATCCGCCGTTCTACATTCTTTCTCGTTTCACCCTTTCTCCATTTCATTTCACTTTATGCTATATTTCTAGCCCTTTAATGAATGGAGAAGGACATTTCATATTGTTACATAGACTGTGAAATCTTGGTGTACTGTCCTATCTTATTATCTTTGTATGACGTCCAATTTTTCTTGTAAAGGAAATGTCTACAAAATAAACATATACATAAAGAGTTACTATCTGTTCGTTTGCCAAACTTTAATCTATTAAGTCTGTAGAAAATGTAGCCCAATGTACTGTGTTAATATGAAGGAATTTTCTGCATTTATTATTCTGATGCGTTTTAGCCTACTTGTATTTTGATTTATGCATTGCATTGTGTTGTGTTTTAGGGTTGAAGGAATTGCCTGTAAACTGAAGGGTTAATGTCCTGGCCGAAATTTACTAGAATGTTTTCCGTTTTTCTATTGATTTTTTTTTTTCATGTATTCTTTTCTATCTCAATGGAAGGGTATAGTTTAAAAAAAATTAAGTAAAATCTACATATTTTATACATAAATAAATGTTTGCAAGATGTTACAAATCATATTTTAACACAATTTAATTAGTATCAAGTTTTGCACAACACATGATTTATGGGGGTGGGGGGAGGGGTCGCTCAAGGCTGATCATGGCTGATGATTATATATATAAGATATATAGCTATATATATGCCTTCCGTGGCATCTGAAAATAGCGACATGATATTAATGATATTTTACCGCCCTCTAGTGGATAAAATAGAAATAGCATGTTGCATTGTACAATTAGCCAGACCTTAATTTAAAAGGTATTTTCACCCAAAAAATTACTGTATTATCATCATCTGTTTACCCTGATGTTGTTATAAGATGTTGTATTTTTTCACGGATGAAAAAGAAAAGGCAGAATGTCACCATTCACTTGTATTGCATCTCTTTTCCATATTATAAAAGGTGACTGAGGCTGTCGTGGAAAATTCCGTTTAATAACAAACTTTCAATTGTTATGGTGCCGGTAATTACACACAAAATGACCCACTGGAGCAACAGAACGTTGAATAAGACATGTTTTGGAGCCAGAGATTGCTCGTTGGAAGGAAGTAAGTCACTTTTTTTATCCACACTCCATTCCAGTTGGTGGCGGAAATACACCATTTTGTTGTTTGTCAACCGCCAATAAAATTTCAAGAAGAAGAAGAAGAAGAAGCGATTGCTCGTTTCATTCGGAACATTCGGGTCAGTCGAGTTGTTCCGAAGACGGAGCGGATGTGACGTCACAAGATTTCCGCAACGCGTCGGTTTTTCCCTGGGAAGATGGCGACGGTCACAACAGGTAAGAGAAAGAAATGACCCTAATGTATGGAATATGGTCACTGTATAGGTCCGCAAAGACGCTTAAATCAACATTTAACTATCTGTGGTGGGAAATTCAGTGGAGAATGTCTTGTGGAGGTTTAGGTTTGGTCTTCACGGACACGAAGAGCTAAAGCGCAGTACTGCGGCTTGGTTCAACGAAAACAGGCCACGCTCTGCATTACTATTGTCTCGTTATGACACAGCATTGTTACTTATATGCTGTTTATATCACGCAGGCGTGCTTAATTAAATTATATGAGCGATTAGAGGAAAATATTTTTGTATCGTAAAAGTCATTTCAAGTGGTCTTGCGGTATGCACGCTTGTATAGCACTCCCTTAAAATGACTGTGGCAGAAAGTATGTGTTAACTAAGTACTGTTTTATACTCCGCTGGAAAAAAAACATAAAATTACAACGTTTGTAAAATACCGAAACTGGTTTGCTGCACTAAACTAGTCTCCTAGCCTGGTCATGTTGGTAAGTTGGCTGATTTAAGAATGATTTTTGCAACTTTTCAACTGTGAGGCCAGTTTGCTGAGCCCCTAAACCAGCTGAACGTGACCAGTGTTTGGAATCAACTTCGATCAGCAAATCATTTTAAACCTCAGAATATTGTGTCCTCTTGTGTGCATTAGTAATATGACTGAAGTACTGAGCACTGAATATTGTGGAGAATATTAAATGGAAATATGCATGTAGACAACTTAATATTTATTTATTTTTTTGTGTGTGTGTGAATTCATTTTGACTGTATTCTTTCAGATAGTTTTGCTCCTCATGTGAACAGCCTTGAGCAGGAGAATTCAGTTACTGACACAAGACTCATGGCTTTAAAAATAACACTCACGCAGCTGCTCTGGCTGACCATGTGTTCTCTCTTTGTCATGCATGTCTCATATGCTGCTGACCTCCTTACCATGCTGGGTCTGCAACATTTTTATGTTTCTCTTAGAATTGATAGTTTGAGTCTGTTTTAACCTTTATTTGGTTGCTTTTCCCTAATCATATGAAAACACACACTGTGCCATCCAATTAATGCCAAATACATAAACATTAAAATAAATTCTCGATCTATGGAGTTAACAGTTTTTAAGTTTTTTTTCACATTCAATGTTTTGAGTCCATTTAATGTGTGTGTGTATATAATATATATATATATATGTATACATACATACAGGTGCATCTCAATAAATTAGAATGTCGTGGAAAAGTTCATTTATTTCAGTAATTCAACTCAAATTGTGAAACTTGTGTATTAAATAAATTCAGTGCACACAGACTGAAGTAGTTTAAGTCTTTGGTTCTTTTAATTGTGATGATTTTGGCTCACATTTAACAAAAACCCACCAATTCACTCTCTCAACAAATTAGAATACTTCATAATACCAATAAAAAAAACATTTTTAGTGAATTGTTGGCCTTCTGGAAAGTATGTTCATTTACTGTACATGTACTCAATACTTGTTAGGGCCTCCTTTTGCTTTAATTACTACTTCAATGCATGTCGTGGCATGGAGGTGATCAGTTTGTGGCACTGCTGAGGTGGTATGAAAGCCCAGGTTTCTTTGACAGTGGCAGAAGGAAGCATGAAGTGCTCCAAAATTTCTTGGTAAATGGGTGTAGTGACTTTGGTTTTCAAAAACACAATGGACCAACACCAGCAGATGACATTGCACCCCAAATCATCACAGACTGTTGGAAACTTAACACTGGACTTCAAGCGACTTGGGCTTTGAGCTTCTCCACCCTTCCTCAAGACTCTAGTACCTTGGTTTCCAAATGAAATACAAAACTTGCTCTCATCTGAAAAGAGGACTTTGGACCACTGGGCAACAGTCCATTTCTTCTTCTCCTTAGCCCAGGTAAGAACTGGCCTCTGACGTTGTCTGTGTTTCAGGAGTGGCTTAACAAGAGGAATACTACAACTGTAGCCAAATTCCTTGACACGTCCTGTGTGTGGTGGCTCTTGATGCCTTGACCCCAGCCTCAGTCCATTCCTTGTGAAGTTCACTCAAATTCTTGAATCGATTTTGCTTGACTTTCCTCATAAGGCTGCGGTTCTCTCGGTTGGTTGTGCATCTTTTTCTTCCACACTTATTCCTTCCACTCAACTTCTGTTAACATGCTTGGATACAGCAATCTTTGAACAGCCATATTCTTTGGCAATGAATGTTTGTGGCTAAACCCTCCTTGTGAAGGGTGTCAATGATTGTCCTCTGAACAACTGTCAGATCAGCAGTCTTCCCCATGATTGTGTAGCCTAGTGAAACCAAACTGAGAGGACCATTTTGAGGCTCAGAGACACTTTGCAGGTGTTTTGAGTTGATTAGCTGATTGGCATGTCACCATATTCTAATTTGTTGAGATAGTGAATTGGTGGGTTTTTGTTAAATGTGAGCCAAAATCATCAATTAAAAGAACCAAAGACTTAAACTACTTCATTCTGTGTGCATTGCATTTTTAATACATGAGTTTCACAATTTGAGTTGCCTTACTGAAATAATGAATAACTTTTCCCAACGACATCTAATTTATTGAGATGACCTTTTTGTGTGTGTGTGTGTGTATATATATCTCAAAACCTATACATTTTATCTGCGCATTCCTCTGAGACAGCTCACAATAGTTCACAACATTGTGTGCGGATGCTAAACTAATAAGACAAGATAGAATATTGTTTCTATATCAACAGATAATATGGTGGTCTTGACCATAATATGTATAACATTGCTAGCAGTTTTAATTTTACAGTCACTTTGTGACAAAAATGTGTACGTTTCTCTTTGGTTCAAAATGTATCGTATTCTTCAGAATGCATATAACCACTTTATTATTTTTTTTAGCCACCTCAGAATGGATCCAGTTCTTCAAAGATGCTGGGATCCCTCCTGGACTGGCTGTCAACTACGCAGTGTCGTTTGTTGATAACAGGTAAAACCGAATCATTGGCTTTCACTAGCTACGTTTACATGCAACCAAATAATCCACTAGTAATTGGATTGAAGGCTCAATTGAACTAAAAAACCTTCATGAAAACACCTTAATCGATCTAATTGAGCTTGCTCTGAATTAAAGGGGTCATATGACGTTGCTAAAAATAAATTTATTTTGTGTATTTGGTGCAATGAAATGTTTATGCGGTTTAAGGTTAAAAAAAACACATGATTTTCCACATACTGTACGTTATTGTTTCTCCTCTATGCCCAGCCTTTCTGAAACATGTCGATTTTTACAAAGCTCATCGGTCTGAAAAGCGAGGTGTGCTCTGATTGGCCAGCTATCCAGTGCATCGTGATTGGCCGAATACCTCAAGCGTGTGACGGAAATGTTATGCCTCTACCATAATGTGATGCCCTGTCCGGCCGGAGCGACGATACAAAAACTTTAAAACCCATTATAAACGAGGTATTTGTTGCATCCAGTGGGGACATAATTACGGATTATAATGACTTATACTGTCTTTTTATGAATTGCATCGCACCGCGTAAACATAAAACCATGTCTGCATTTGTGATCGGAGAAATGACAAACAACAAGCGCTACTCTACACTGCTCAAAAAACTCGCGTTTGAATCATCAGTGGCAAATTCTTTAAATATAAAAACGTACTTGCAGGCTGTGAGTCAGAACAACCGGCATTTAACGTTACTCTCCCAGGATCAGGAACAGTCCTCCATAAAATGCACTGCACGCATCTAAATATTTGGGTTGAACTGTTCCAGAACAGTGTTGTAAATACAACTTAAATACTGATTTCTAGTCGTGTCCTCTTTTGGAAGGCCAAACAAAGTATTTTCGCTTTCACAACGAGAAACACGGCGGCTAGAGTGAGTGGTGGCCGGCGGGCTTGCAGCAACCACATGTCCTCCCCGTGGTGGACTCCGCTTCGTCCACGGTGAAAGCCGATCCGGCGATCCACAGCGCGAAGTTGATGTATTTCCTCCGCGACCAGCACGGATCAGCTCCAGGCATGACGAAGCGGTTATCGTCCTCTTTTGGAAGGCCAAACAATTAGTTTCGCTTTCACAACGAAACACAGCGCTTTCACGACATGGCGGCGGCAACAAAAATACTACAGCGAGAATAAAAGTTACGCCGCCTTTTGCGTGAACATTTGGGCAACGTTATGCAAATCTTCCCACATCGTGACGTAGACATGTGGGGGTGTGTTAGAACGAGCCGTTTTAGGTAGGCGTGGTTGAACATCTTCACTTTTATAAAGAATATCTCTTTGGGTTTGAGACTTTTATCTTTGCAACTTTATAACGCTCTTCTTTATTCACCAAGAGCTTGTAACACTTCAGTCGAAAAGAAAAGTGAAATCGCATCATATGACCCCCTTTAAGTTTTGTTCGGATTCGAAATGGATTGTGTAGACTTTTTCTAAACCTGATCTAGAGGACATGTAAACACTTAATCGCATTGAAAACTGGAACTGTAAAGTACTGCGCATGCGTAATGATGTAGAAATGTCATAATGATGTATGACAGGTGGAACAATCTGTTGTTTTTGCAGAATGAAGTGTCATGAATGACTATCATGTTATTCTAGAATTCTCCTTCCATTGATTGTCTGTGAAGTGGAGCAGAACAACATCTCATCAGTCCTCACTTCTCTCATTCACAGATGGCTTGTTTTGGCCACAGGAATGGGCAATTTTATGGCTTGATAAATATAAACAGCACAGCACAAAGCGACATGTGCTTGTCGTCTCCTAATTAGGACCCAAGATAAATATGAATTCTGCTCTTTAAAACAAAGTAAAGAAGCAATGGTTGGAGAACACTGTGCAAACAACAGGAAATTCTGTATATTTGTGCAGTGTGTGCGTGTCAAAAGATCAAATCTGACATGAAGCTTATGATCTATAAACCTGCACATCAACCCAATTTATTTAGATGCTGCATTCAGATTCATCAATCAAGGCAAGGCAAGTTTATTTATATAGCACATTTCATACACAATGGTAATTCAAAGTGCTTTACATAAAAGAAAATAAAAAAAAATAATCTAACAATAAAACAAGGAATTTAAAAACTTTGAAAATGATTAAAAAATTGGTTTAAGAGGTTTAAAATGAATTTAAGAAAACGATTATACATAAAATATAGTGCAATCAGTTCGGACATCGCACAGTGCTCATTCAATAAATGCACAGCTAAACAGATGAGTTTTGAGTCTGCATTTAAATGTGACTAATGTTTTAGCACATCTGATCTCTTCTGGAAGCTGATTCCAACTGCGGGCGGCATACTAACTAAAAGCACATTCCCCTTGTTTTGTGTGAACCCTTGGTATTTCTAACTGACTCGATCCTAATGATCTGAGTGGTCTGTTAGGTTTATATTCAGTGAACATATCTGCTATGTATTTAGGTCCTAGGCCATTGAGTGATTTATAAACGAGTAAAAGTACTTTAAAATCAATCCTAAATATAACTGGAAGCCAGTGTAAGGACCTGAGGACTGGTGTAATATGCTCAGATTTTCTGGTTCTAGTCAGAATTCTGGCAGCAGCGTTCTGGATGAGCTGCAGCTGTTTAATGGTCTTCTTGGGAAGGCCGGTGAGGAGACCATTACAATAGTCCACCCTGCTGGTGATGAAGGCATGAACAAGTTTCTCCAAGTCTTGACTGGAAACAAAACATCTAATTCTTGCAATGTTTTTGAGATGATAGTATGCTGATTTAGTTACTGCTTTGACATGACTACTGAAACTAAGGTCTGTCTCCAGAATCACACCAAGATTCCTGACTTGATTTTTAGTTGTTAGACCCCTAGAGTCAAGGTATGCATTCACCTTCAGCACTTCATCTTTGTTTCCAAATGCAATGACTTCAGTTTTTTCCTTGTTTAACTGAAGAAAGTTCTCGCACATCCAACTGTTAATTTCGTCAATGCATTGGCAGAGGGAGTCAATGGGGCTGTAGTCATTTGGAGATAAGGCTAGGTAAATCTGGGTATCATCAGAATAGCTCCGAATAATCAGAATAATTTCATTCCAACTGAAGCAAAAGATGTCCTTGTAAAGGTAGCCACTGTAGTAAGCATGTCTAAATAGACATGAACTAGTTCATCGGGTTCAGTACAGGATCGGTCTCAGTCTGCTTATGTGTGCTTTACTTGCTGGATGTCTACTCACCATTTTTAACAGTCAAAATCTGGCCTTCTCTGAAATTTGAACAGACAACATTCTGAACCAAATGTTACTTACGTACTGCACAACTGGATGCTGTAAAAGCCTCAACTACTTTTCTGTTTTCAGGATTCAGAAAAGCATGCTCATGGACCTCAGTAAGGAAATAATGATGGACTTGGGAATTACAGTCATCGGGGACATCATAGCCATTCTCAAACATGCAAAGCATGTGTATAGACAGGTGATGTTTATGTTTTAAAGGGATAGTTCACCCAGAAATGGATCATCATCAAAAATGGATTCATCATTCGCCCTAATGTTGTTCCAACCCTGTGTAGCGACTGATCAAGCCTACATCATCTTCGGAACACAAATTAAGATATTTTTGATGAAATGAAATCCGAGAGCTCTCTGACCCTGCTTAGACAGCAATGCACTGAATGTTACAGGCCAGAAACGTAGTAAGGACATCAGTAAAACAGTCCATAGGTCATCAGTGGCTGAACCTTAATTTTACCAAGCTACGAGAATACTTTTTGTGTGCAAAGAAAACAAAGGTAACGACTTTTCAACAATCCTTCTCCTCCAAATCACGTCTTCTGCCATTATCGAGAGTAGGGATGTAACGGTATGAAAATTTCTTATCACGATTATAGTGACCAAAATTATCACGGTTACCAGTATTATCATGCTATTGTTAAAATGTGCTGGATATGTTAAAAAAGTACCAACACATAAATCACTTCACCAAGTTTTACATTTAAAAATCAACAAACAACAATAACATTACCAATGATTTTCGGATTTTAAATGACAACTTGACTGGCAACAGTTTAATAGCATGTTCAAATATTGAATGTAAATGTTCAAATAAAGTGTTGAAAAAGTTTAATAAAAAGGTAAACCACATTTCAGCCTTTAAATAAAGAAAATATATGTCAAAATGATAATTGATTAATAAATGTTTGTATTTTATCTGCTCCATAATAATTCTTGATAACTTATCTGAATTGTTTAAATGTATAGAATCCACATAAGCTTGTTTTTCATCAACCGATCAAATTTACTAAGCAGTTTACTCAACTTCGGATCCTTTTTTTTCCGGCGGCCAGACAGAAACTGCACACAGGCTGTATGTAAATATAGGTCTCTGTAAATCCATTCGCTGACAGCAGGTGGCGCTTATGGGAAATCTGAATTAGAGCTGTTTCCTGTAACCTCCGTGGACAAAGCAGTATTGCTGATTAAAAACACTACTTTATTAGGTATTACACAAAGCGAAGATAAACACAATGCCATCGAAATCGTTCTCGAAGATAGTCCCCCCAGAACCTTCAAGGTACATTCATATAATGAATTCAGTCATATATTAATTTGTAGCATCCTCTTACACTCATTTTTCTTTACCAAGAAAGTACAAGTGAAACCTATTTCTGTTTCAAACTTTTCACATAGTCTTTAAGGGTATAATAACATAAAAAATTACATCCCGATTTTATTGTTCAAAGATTTATTTACATGTATTATGTTTTCCCCAATGCAATAAATCCATTGAATCTATATAAAAGTTATTTTTCATATTTAAACTGTTGAAAATACACAACATAGTATGTTGATCCACATATGGCAGCCTCTGAACTTGGTCAATACTAATCTTTTATACAGGCAATGGATTAAAAAATACATTCAATCAGTCATCGCTACCAAAATGAATCCAACGGGTCATCTTGTTAATGCTATAAATTAATTACAACAAAAGAACATTTCATCATGAACAACATCACATTAGACCACAGAAATTCCAAAATGACATTTCCTTTACATTCAACTTCCAAAAGTGCATTCTTTGCCATGTTACATTCATTTAGTTGACTAGTGCTATACGCTGTATTAACAAAAACATTAATGGCATTAATAAAAACACATACACTGACAAGCTACGCAATATAGCGTTCATAATTGAATGCGACACATCTGCGATTATGAACGTGATATTGCAGTGATCTACGGCTTTGTGTATTAAATGCCGCTCCATCTGAAAGCACGTGATGGAGATTTACTATTAATCACAGAACCGTCTTTACTGACGAGATGCGCATGACAAACGCATGCGATTTATCGTGCAGCCCTAAGGCTATTTATTGATCACAAAGTACAAAATAGATGAGGAAAACAGATGCCGGGTGTATTCAAAGCGCCTCCATTACTGTCTAGAGTGCGTGGAATGGTGCGCTGTGATTGGTTGTTACTGTTTACAGTGCGTGGAATGGTGCGCTGTGATTGGTTGAGCGGATATATCGCATTCTGCAGAGAAGGGAGACTGGCGTTTGTCGCGGTTTGGAAAAAAAGGGAGAAAACATGACAGAATAACTCGGCGGATATCGCATTTTGCGTAAAATAAAAAAATTGAATACCGACCAGATACAATACTGATTTTGGCGGAAACTCAATTTAAAGTTCAAAAATTAAAATAAAAAAACCCCGAACTCTTCATTTATTTATCGTGAGTTGTTCAAATCGCGGTAATCTAATACGGTTTTAATGATAATTAAAAGATGAAACGGTAATACTAACTGTAGGGAATTTTATCATGATTTGGCATCAAACCGATTTATCGTTACATCTCTAATCAAGAGTACCTCTGCATGTAAACAATGTGCTGTGCCTTGTTTACGCACAGGAAAGCACGCGTATGTGTCGTGGTACTCTCGATAATGGAGGAATATGTGGTTTTGAGGAGAATAATTATTGAATAAAGTTATTTTTGTTTTCTTTGTGCACAAAAAGTATTCTCATAGCTTTGTAAAATTGCGGTTGAACCACTGATTTCACATGGACTGTTTTAACGATGTCTTTACTACTTTTCTGGCTCTGGGAACATTTCAGGTGCATTGCTCTCTATGGAGGGTCAGAAAGCTCTCGGATTTCATCAAAAATATCTTAATTTGTGTTCCGAAGATGAACAAAGGTCTTACAGGTTTGGAACAACAAACCTGTAAGACAAAGGTGAACTAACCTTTCAACTGTTGATTATTTAACAATTTTATTTATTGTCTTGCGTTCAGTTCGTTCAACATTTGTTGATCACTAAAGATTTTCTTGTCTTTCATGCATACCCTTGCATTGACATCATTATTCTAAATGTGAAATAATGATCTTTTATCTTCTTAATGCAGGATATGTGTAAAACGACAACCGAGGCCATTTCATCTGGACAGACTAGTGTACAGGCTGAACTGAGACGTACTGCTAACACTCGTAAGTATCTTAAGTATTAAGTTGTTTTGCACATATATATATATATATATATATAATCTAATAAATAGATAATAATTTGCAGTTCTTCTCTGTTGCTCGTACCGGGAGTGATTAGATCTTTGTTTGAGTGGGCTGAAGCTGTTGCTCTGGTAATGTTCATGTTCCCCTGACAGCTGCCACACGCATGATCGCCAATGCTCTGAGCCGGGACTCCCCACCAAGCACGCCTGCTCGGCACCCTGACAACCGAATTTCAGTAACGGTCTCCAACGCTAGTGCCAAAACAGGTACATTTGATTAGGGTAAAGGGGTGGTTGACTTTTTTTTTCTAGGCTTGATTGTGTTTATGGGTTGCAGTCTAACATTGGTTTTAATGCTTCAGTTATAAAAAAAAAAAAAACATCATTTTCAACACTAATTTATCTATTATTTATTCCACACCGGCCTGTCCCTTCTCTGAGAAACGCGATGATAATTTCCTGCTTCTATGAAGCCCCACCCTCAGAAATAGGTGATGGGCTCTGATTGGTTAGCTAGCCCAGTGTGTTGTGATTGGCTAAACCGCCTCTAGTGCGCGTCTAAAGTCCCGCCCCTCACCTCAGCGGCATGTGCTCCGGTTGTATTGTAAACAACGGCGTCGTTAATATCGCTTATCAGTTTGAGCCCGATTGAGAAGCAGAGGATATTATTGAAGAGGATCTTGCAGAACCATTGCATTATTTAATGGTAGGCATATGTTTTTTGTTTGTTGTTGTCTCATACTTTTAGATTTGCTGTTATTTGTAAATGCTACTGCTTATGTTAGCTTTTAATATAAGTTTTTATCCTGATTAAAGCTTTAATACAGTACGGCAACTGCACACACGTCCATGTTTAACGCTTCCCATAGCGTATGTGAAAATAAGTGTATAATTGGAAAAGTTCATTATTGGAGCTGAATCTATGATCTGATTGAGAGAGATCGTATGCAGACAGGGGGGAGCGAGGAACAATATTAAGTACCGCTGCTTTAGAACATTGATTATGAAACTTGTGAATCCATTAGAATCCGTAGAAGACAGAATCGCGATTCATATATGAATAGATTTTTACATTCACCTCTAGTTTTCCTTCTCTTCCCTCTTCTCTAAAGTCGCCCAGAGCACGGCCTGCGCCCCTTGTTGCTGCCTTTTTCCCAAGGGCGGGGTTTACTGGGTTTGTGATGTCATGAACCCGCCACGTTTTTGTAGGCATTAAACTGCCATGATTTTAAAAGACGATATCTCCGTTTGCCTTGAACGTTTCAGCTTCGTAATTTTGCGGATATTGTTTATGCTCAAACAGCAACATTACACACTAACTAACGTTATAAAAGTGAAATCGCTTTGAACCACCCCTTTAACAAGCAGTGATGTTAAGTCATGTTTTTTTATTGAATGCAGATGCTAGTCATTGATTGCCCAGGGCACTTATTGCATATAAAATGCATACATGTAGCATATACACTATTGTTTAAAAGTTTGGGGTTAGTAAGATTTTTTAAAATGACAGTAAGACGGTAAACTTGAAGTATATTGTAAATGCTTACATTTAATAACTGTTTTCTATTTTAATATATATTTTTTAAATGTAATTTATTCCTGCGATGGCAAAGTTGAATTTTCAGCATTATTACTCTGGTCTTCAGTGTCACAAGATCCTTAAGAAATCCCCCTTCCCCCTAATATGCTGATTTGCTGCTCAAGAAACATTTTTATTATTATCAATGTTGAAAACAGTTATGCTGCTTAATATTTTTGTGAAAACTGAAACTTATGTTTTCAGGGTCGATAGAAAGGAATCGAACTGTATTTATTTGAATTTTTTTTTAATTCTACATAGAATGTTGACTTATTTCCTGTCTTTTTTAATACAGTTTGTTCCTCCTTGGCTAAATTAAATATTAATTACAAAAAAAAAAAAAAAAAAAACAAAAAAACCTTACGACCCTGAACGTTTGAAAAGTAGAATACATGTTTGGATTAACTATTTCTTTAAATGGAACAGGATGATTTAAAACTCTTTTTCCTCCTCTCACAGTGCCCAGCAAGCCAGCAGAAGAAAACGGGTTGCAAGTGAAGCACCGGAAGGTCACAAGAGAAATGGAGGGGAAATATATCATAAACATGCCAAAAGGCACAACAGCTCGCACTCGGCGCATCCTGGCACAGCAGGCAAAGAAAGGTGCCCTGAGATAGTATATTTTGTTGAGTTTTTAAGCTAATATGACATTGCAGTAATTTGAACTGTTGAATTAGAACCACCTAACTAATAATTTGAAATTGATACAGATAAGATTGATGTTATAATCTTCCCTACTTTGCCACAGCTAAGGTTTTAAAGCGTACTTCAGTGTTTGATAGACTTGGGGCAGAGTCAAAGGGAGACACCACCTCAGCCAATAAGGTGAGAAATTGTATTGTACTGATTTTGTCCATCAGATAAACAAGACCGCAAAAACTCAGACACTAAGAATTGTTTTCTCTTTATTACACACATTATCATTTAGTGACTCTAACACTACTGTAACATTCAAATTAGTGCACTGAGTATCATAAACCAGCAATGAACCATTTTTAGGTCATTGATTGGTCTAGGTTAATGTTAGTTCCAAATATGCTGTAGTTCATTGTTAAAGGGATAGTTCACCCAAAAATTTAAATTACCTAATGATTTACTCACCCTCAACCCTCTAGGTGTATATGACTTTCTTCTTTCAGACGAATGCAATTGGAGTTATATTTAAAAATGTCTTGGCTCTTCCAAACTTTGATGGCATTGGGTGGGTATTATTTTTCAATACTCCAAAAGAAGTCAAATAAAGCACATCCATCCGTAATAAAAAGTGCCTCACACAGCTCCGGGGGGTGAATAAAGGACTCCTGTAGCGAATCTGTGTTTTTTTTTTTAAGAAAAATATCCATATTTAAAATGTTATAAACGGTAATCTCTAGCTTGCGCTAACTGTCGTTGGATTTGTAAAGAAAAATTTGGAGGATTTCGATATAAGCCAAGAGGAGACTGGTTTTCCTTTGCTAAAGTAAGGAAACTTTGCTTCCTTTGCTCCTGTAAACAAACGTTGGTTCTCACGAGACTAGCATATTCTCACTACGCCGACATCCTATGTCATCCGGCTGGAACGGCATTATAAAGCTCGGAAGAGCCAGGACTTTTTTTTAAATATTACTCCGATTGTATTCGTCTGAAAGAATAAAGTCTTATGCACCAAGGATGGCTTGAGGGTGAGTAAATCATGGGGTAATTTTCATTTTTGGGTGAACTATCCCTTTAATTCTTGTTTATTAATAATACATTAACTACTGTTAACGGATTTAACTTAAAACCTTATAAATGTATTTGCATATGTAGAAATTAACACAGAACCAAAATGAATTGTTGTAAAAGTGTTTTTTGTTGTTCGTGATTCCTAATGCATTAACTGATGTTAATTTATTGTGAAGTGTTTCTATTTTTCACATCACTGTCTTTCTGACTCTTTTTTTCATGCAGCAGCCAACAGGTGTGTTTAGCCGTCTGGGTGAAGCAGAGGAAGATGAAGAGGGTGGAGGAAAGACAGATGGTGTTGCAGACACTTTCGAGGACAATGGCAGCGACGGTGAGGGCTCGGTGCTGCAATATGCCGGCGTCCTCAAACGACCCCCACCCACTTCTAATAAAGAGACTGTAACCGCCAAATCTAAACCCCTCACTCTGCGTCGACTAGGTGCAAAGTACAAACTCCCCTTATCTGAAGGCACACCACCAATCTCCTCCTCTACCTCCTCCTCCAGCCAGAAGGGGACACCCAAACTGGGTGTACTGCAGAGACTGGGCAAGGCCCCGTCAGTCCACCCTACCTCTTCAACCCCTCTAGTCAGTCAGCCCGCAGACACCCAGGACAGTCGTGTTACGAGTAGCAGAAGCAAAGCCCAGGGCAGCTTTGCTCTGGCCAGCCCTAAGGTCAGTAGTAGCACAGGCGACACTCACGGGGCTCAGATGGATGCTGGGGCAGTCAGTGTATTCAAGAGACTGGGCGCCCGGAAAACCTAATACCCAAAAAACTGAAAGGCACCCCTTTTTATCCAGTTTGCCCCTTTTATAACTTAAAACCCACCTGAATTTCCGTTTGAGTGGAGAAACTCTAGGACCACACTTGATGGATTGGGAAGTCGAAATGCTTTACCTCATGGAGTGTTATGAATTGATGATACTAGGGGGAAAAAGGGACAGCTGCAATATGTTAAATGTCAGTGTGGACATACCTGTTGTCCTTATGTTTGGTTATAGGAATCATGCTCTATCCCCCTATCCTACTTTTATAGCTGCACTCCTGTGACCCTGTGAGTGAAACATTTTTCCAGATTAAAGGGGGGTTTGTAATAAAGATTTTATAATGCATGGAGCCCAGCATCAAATGCTCGAAATGTCAAGGTTTTTTTTTCCCCACTACGGTAGCCAAGAGACTTAAGTAAAAACATGTGCTATGTTTACCACAAACACGGCAGCATACCGATTCCTCTATGAAGTAATCTCATGTTCTTACCTCCTAGTTTTTAAAGGGATAGTTCACAAAAAAATTGTAATTGTCATCATATACTCACCTTCATGTCATTCCGAAAATGTATGATTTTCTTTCTTCTGTGGAATTGTTTTTTGATAAATGGATGTCAATGGGCACCAGAATGATTTGGTTTTCAAAATTCTTCAAAATATCATTTGTGTTCTGCAGAAGAAAATAATCATACAGTTTTGGACAAGGGGAGGAGTAAATGGAGACTCTCTTTATTTTTTGCGTAGACTATTCCTTTCACTTCACAGGATTTTTATAATAAAACTGCACACATGAGCATTTCCATTAATGCGCCTTAACCTGTGGTCACTAGACTTTTAGAGGGGGAAAAAAAAAAAAAAACATATAATATATATATATCTATCTATATAACAAATAATACTGATCCAAAATGAGAAAATCTACAGTCTACTCCCTTTTCCTGCAACTCTGCAAACCTGCAGCTTTACAGTTTATTTTCTTTTTCTTTTTTTTAATTCAGCTGAGAGGTCACATCATGATGTTTTTCTTTTATTGGTGACAATAGGAATTTGCAGTTCACCAAAAAATTAGACCTTGAAACGCCCAAAATACAAATGTTTTGTGTGAGCTTGCGTTTCTGGTCTCCCGTGCTCACATGCATACAAATGAAATTGAAAAGTGTTGTGTGACTGCCCCTTTGTGACCACAACTGTAACCTTGCTCAAAGACACAAAATCGTAATCACGATCCGTGTTAAGAGTCTCTGCTCTCAAATTTCCGCATTTAAAATGCCATCCAATGGAAATTTGTGTTGTTAAGTGTTACTTGGACAAGCAGAGCAAATATAGCATTGGTGATGGCATGCTGTTGCCAAGCAACACACGTGGAGGTGGACCCTTGTGTATTGTATACGTTTTCACCCCTTTGTACTGTTCACTGCAGTAACCACTAATCATGCCGTTGTAATAGGAATTCACCTACGCTTTGTGTTTTGTCATGTTTCCTCTGTTTTTTTTTTTTTTTTATAAATACAGTTTTAAGCATCTCAAATGCAGAATTTCGTTACATTGTTTAAGGAATATTAAGAGAGATAAAACATTTTAAGTGGGTAAGTTTATAAAATATTGATGAAGATTATTTGTCTTGGGAATGGATTGAATATAAAAAGATAAAACCAAAAAATCTTGAATTGTTTTTTATTAACTTTATAAAATTTTATATGAAGTGCATAATTGTTGTTAACACATAACACCTGGGTTTTGGAGCATATTCTAATTGTATCACCACATTTATAGTTATTACATCCCTTTGAATTAATCTGCACTCCTCTCTGAAAGAGATGGCCCTTTTTCCATTTATGGGGTTGTGTAGCAGAGCACAAGCAAATTGACAAATGAAGGTCTGCAATCATTTGTATGAACCAGCATTAATATCCTGCATTCTCACATTTGAGACTTTTACTGCATAATTAGTTTGATAAAGGTCACTATACAGACATGATATGATTTTTAGTTCTTATTCGAAACTGATGTGCTAGCAAAGAAACGTTGCACTGAGCTGCGTTTAATGCATGCTCTAGTAAATGACGCAGATGGTGAGGACTACATAAGCCCATATGTTTCCAGTGTTGCAGTACACTGAGCGATTTGTAAGAGGATCTCTGCAGTTCATCACTGTTCAACATTTGCCTCTTCATGCTGACTCTGTTTTTTCTAGGCTGTGTTATTAATTTAGCCTAGATACAGTATGTAGCTGCGTTACAATTTATAACTACACTGAAAAGATTTATTTGTGTTTTTATGTTCTTATTAACATATATTTATTGGTTTATGAACATATATTTTATGTTCTTAATACATGAAAGCAACGTAATAGTAGCTTTTTAAACACTACTGGATAATGCTATCTCTTGCATTTTATTAATGATCTTTATCTTAACAAATCTGTCATCTTTATGCAAATTGGCATATAATCTCTTCAGTTTCAGCAGATTTAAGGGAATATTTCACCCCAAAAATTAAAATTTGCAAAACAAATTACAAAATTTTGATGGATTTGAGTTGAGTGGGTTGTGGATTTTTGTGACGTTTTGATCAGCTGTTTTGACATTCATTCTGATGGCACCCATTCACTCCAGTGGATCTATTGGTGAGCAAGTAATGTAATGTGAAATTTTTCCAAATCTGTTTCCGATGAAGAACTCTTTTACATCTTGGATGGCCTAAGGGAGTCAATTTTCAGCAAATTAATTTTTTTCAGTTCCAGCTCCGGAAAAATTAATCATTCAAGCTCCCAGGGAGACTATTTCCACTTTGATCTTGAAGCTAATTTAAGGACAAATTTTACATGCTTCGTGCATGTCTTTTTGTCCTGTCCTGGTCTCAGCTGGTGTGAACTAGCAGACCATTGTGAACCAGGAGCAAACCACCTACCAGCTGGTCATAACATCTCAGTGATTAAGCTTTTTGTATTTATTTATTTTTTTACATGGTAGCTGATCAACCAGCTAATGATCATCTTAGACTAGCCACCATGTTCCAAATCACATCTACCAGATACGCTGGATTTCCCAATAGGTATTCCACACAGTGCTGCTTGCCTGGCTTGTACTTTTTAATGACAATGCTGCAATGACAGCCTGTGCATATTTCATTCATATTTGGCTTCACGACGTTTGGAGATTTACCACTGCTCTTTAATGTAATCGTGATCCACCAGTAGCAGCATCATCTCACGATTAATTCCTTCCCATAATGCCTCGCGCTAGTGCTCGTTGGCGCTGTCTGTGGTGCTGAAGCTGCTCTCGCCGGCGGCAAGAGTCCTCCTGCTCCAGCATCACCTCCATGCAAAGGCGTTACGCGCTGGTCAACGAGAGACAGCCGCGACCACCTATTTGAGTCTGTTCTTTGTTTCTTTTAACGCGTTTTAATAGTCGGGACTCTTTAGGGTTGTATTTAGCTCCCCCCTGGAAGATACTATCCGGTCGCGCTTGTGGTTTTCGGCTCCAGTGTGGCTCGCATCCTTTATGCACAGCACGCTGCTCCAGCCCTTAAAGCGAACACAGGCATCCGTGTCGGAACAGCATGGCTTCCTGAGCGAGATGGAAGCGAAGCAGCACTCGATCAAGAGCCTGAAAAGCTACCCAGAGGCTGGTGGCCGGAGTCTTGCGGCGGCGGGTGGGGACGGCGGAGGTGGAGGGTATCGCGTCGGCGGCGCGGAGATGGAGATGGAGGCGAAAATACAGAAAGCGATCGACTTCAAACTGGAGGGTCACCGATGCTACAAGGAGAAGAAATTCCGGGAAGCTATTGGGAAGTATCACAGGGCGCTGCTGCAGTTGAAAGGGATCCATGTCGTCGATGGGACCACCGGATCCGAGGTGAACCTCCTGAACCAAGCCGCGGCCAAGCTGACGGAAGAGCAGCGGCGAGCGGTGGAGAGCACCGAGATCGAATGCTACGACAGTCTGACAGGTGAGACTCCGATCCCGCGAAAACAGCCGCTGCCATTGTTCTGAACGAGCCACTTTGCTGCATAGAGGGCCAGGTTCCTAAGAAAAAGCTTTAATATAAATACAGACTTATTCCACAGCAAGAAAACGATTGTTTTCATAAAGACAACACTGAAAACCATCAATCAAGCCATTGTTTGTGCTTAACGACCAGTTTGGCCTTCATTGTTCCTTCCTGAGCCAGTGGCATTCAGCCAGTGTCATAATAAACCAAGTTCATTTAATGTCACGTTGTGATTATTTAAGAGCGCGAGAAGATTAGACTAATAATAAACGTAACACGCGAACTATATTTTAATACGTAGCCTACTAGTAAGCGCGCGAATCAGTTTATTTCATTTTTTACTTGCCTTTCGAGTTCTAGGTGATGTGAGGTAAAGGTTGGAGTAACAGTACCAACAAGGTTAACTAGCCTACTTAAAACAGTTGCAACAATATATAGCTAGTTTTGTTTGTAAACCCGGAAGAGGAGAAGCGTCTTCCGTCGGGAATGTACTTGGCTTGTTTTTGCAATAGTGGGTTTCAGTTGTTGTGAAAATAACGTGTTAACATTCATTACTCGAAAAGACTTTCCCGCTTTGTTCTACAATATAAATTCCTGAACGTCACACCTCTGACATAAAAGCTAAAGACTATAGGCTATCAACATGCTTTTGTTTGTGTGGATAGGACATTTTATATATATGTATATATAGCCTATACATAAAAAAGACTACAACAAATGTTAGATTCGTCATGCACATGAACTCATATCATTGTGGTATTTGTAGGCTTTATTTAAAAACTTGTTTTCGAAACAGAACAGCTTCAAATTCGAAGCTTACGGGAATTTTAAACACGAAGCGAGCAAAAGCATGATATGGCTTCTAAATCAAAGTCTAACGAGTATCATTTAATTATGGCTATGTGTAGTCAATACATTCTCCAAGCATTTATTGCGTCTACAGTCTTTAAATTACAAACCCTATGTGATTAAAGACCAATGCATATTGTTTCCCAAATGCCATTTGATGTAAACTCTGTTAGTTTAGTTGTCGATAAACAGGGGATAACATAAAAAGGATCACAGATGCCAACTGTGTTTGCTCATTGCAAAGAATATTGGTTAATACTCATGCACATCTGCTTGAGCTGGATGGGTGTGATGCCTGTTGTTCATGGCCCTTGATGTCTCTGGTGGTCTCGCATGGTGGTTGATTTGAGGTTAGGCTTGACTGTCAAAAATTTGGCAAACACTTCAGGCCCTCTGGGGGAAGCATTAAGGTGTGAAAGAGAGAATGGTGCATTTTGTTTTGTTTGTCGTCCTGCAGTCACGATGATGAGGGTGAGCTGGAAATATATAGAGAACTTGTGTAAAGGCTTATATAAAGAAGCATTTTATAGTTACATACAGTGTTTAGGGCCTCTGAGGGTTGAGATGCACCTAGGATGCAGACGGAGTTTCGTGTTTCGTCTGGGTTTTGTCAACGCTGTACTTTCTTTTCGTCTGGTTTGGATGACTTTAGGCATCATACATAATGATGTATTGCCACAGTACTTGATCCATAATACAACTGATTTTAAATGCAAAAACTGCTTGCTGTATTGTGCCTACATGGAGTTCTGTTTCCAACAATCACGTGACAAGTAGCCCATTGCTTGTGTGCTGTCACTGGCGCCGAACCGACGTACTAGGATGGTTTGGGTTGCCAAGTATAAGGGGTGATGGGGGGGGGGGGAGCAAATAGAATAGCCTACTGTGTGATCTGCAAATCTGAATGATGCCGTTGTGTGTGTGTGTGAGGTAAAGGGCCTTATAAACTGGGTTTGTTCTGTATTGTTCAACTTCAGCCAGCCACAGCAACTCCTGCACTCTTTTACAAAGCCTGCTGAGTCGTCTCTAGCGAACACACCGGGTCTTGGCTCAGCAAAGTGTCATAAGTCAATCTTGACAGGACCAGGAGACCATACAATATGCTATGTCTGAAGCTCAACTGAAAGAGGAAGATATCAAAACACGAAACGGCTGAGCAAAGAGATGTGAGAGCTAGCTTGCAAAAAAGTATAAGCTTTTGTATTGTTTACGTGATGATAAACAAAAATCAAGAAATACATGTGCCAAGTACAATTTCCTAAATCTGTCTGAACAGCAAGAAGATGAATGCTTTATTTGCCATCCTTATTCATAACACCATAAGCCGTGCATTCTCAAGAGGACAGGACAGCATTT
This sequence comes from Sinocyclocheilus anophthalmus, assembly GCA_018155175.1. Lineage (NCBI taxonomy): Eukaryota > Metazoa > Chordata > Actinopteri > Cypriniformes > Cyprinidae > Sinocyclocheilus > Sinocyclocheilus anophthalmus. The sequence continues at coordinate 101,634 of JADLZN010007560.1, forward strand.
CTAAGTGGGTTATGCATTTGGTCTAAACTTATTTTGGTAGTGCAGTTACGCAAGATACAGAGAAACTCTTTTTCAGCACACACCTTAGACTAGCTGTTGGTTGGTTTTTAATATCACTGAAGCTAGAAAATTCATTAAAAGATTGTAATAAAAGAATGTATACAGTGTCATATATATATATATAATATATAATATATATATAATATAGCTATTAGTTTGCCATCATCTACTCACTACAGCCAAGAGTATCCGTTAGACTAACATGCTCTTCAGTAGTGTATGGTGGGAAGAGTGTGCGTTGGATTAATGTGTTGTGATTTATATTGCATTCTGTCAAGCCACCATTCATTCGAGGCAGTTCCATATAAGCGCTGAAAATGAGAGCTTGTGAAATCACTGTGGCATAAAATCAACACTATGTCATTTTAGCACATTTCAAGCAGTATTATCAGAGATAGCTTGGACAATAATGCTAATGCAAACAGAATGAAGCTGTTTGGATATGCTTTTTATTTTATTATTACTCACAAACCCAGCTGTTGTGCTTTTATTAGGCTCATGTTTCGACACGGTTTCATTTCAATCTGTATTTTTATTGTGTTTTCAAGATACATTTTCTTGAAAAGCAAAATTGCAAAACATAATTAATTTTCTTTTTTTAAGTTCAGAGAATAAGTTTGGGTTCAGTAATATGATAAAGTCTCTTATGCTCACAAGGGCTGCATTTATTTGATCAAAAATCAGTAAAATCGGTAAGTATGAAATGGACTTATAATTAAAATATTAAAATAACTGTTTTATTTTAATACAATAATTTATTTATAATAAAATATCATTTATTCCATTGATGGTAAAGCTGAATTTTCAGCAGCATTACTCCAGTCTTCAGTTCCACATGATCCTTCAGAAATCATTAGGTGCTGCCTAATATTTTTGTGGAAACTGAAAAAAAAAAAAATTTCAGGATTTTTGCTAACTTTTTTTTTTTTTTAAATATTACTGATCTTTTGATCAGTTTAATGCGATATCTCTGAGGATATCACTTTTATAAATAAAAATATATTTATTTGATTTAGTTAATTGTAAAGATATGTATTAAACTGTATTGTTTTAAGTTGTTTTAAATCAAACAACATTTTGTGAGTGTTACACTTAATGGTGTACTTGCTTTTTATATTACATTATAAATAAAATTGCTAGAGTATTCTTTTCTTTTCAGAAGGCTTGGGGAAAACCTGTGAATCATGTGTCTTTATAATGCTCACTGACCTTTTGTTCTCACATTACAACAGACAGCGACAGTCAATGAACTTCTCAACCCTGATGTCCAATTAGAAGAAGCTGTATTAAAATGAAATCAAGACTATCTCTCTGTATTCCTCTCTCTCTTTGCCTGGCTCTGGAGACTCTGGAGAGTCCAGATAGGGGTTGCATTACATTCATCAACTCAAGGAAACGTCCTTATCGCTATCCAAAGAGCCAAACGCTTAAAAAGACACTCTTTTCATCTGCCAGATCTCTCTTTCTGATGTGCATTAGGTATGAATGCAAGGTGAAGAGTACAAGAAATGTGATGGAGCGAGGTGTCGGTGTTAATTATCGTGGTGGTTGGCCAGCAGAGACAGCTGGTGCCAGGTCCGCAGATGGCATGGCATCGCCATAGGGTTCCTCTGGGCACAGGCTTTACTTACTGTACAGTACACTGTATTATGTTATAGCGGCCTGGGGGGATGGAGGAGAAAATGAGAGAGATCACAATGTACTGGATCAGACGAGGTTTGGCAGGGTGTATGTGTTCGTGGATATTCATAGAGACAGAATGTCTGCTAGAACCTAAGCATGTTGTTTAGGTCCCTCTACACTATAATGCTGAAGTTTTGGGTCATTTTTCATTGTGAAAAAGATGAGGAATGGCCACCAAAGCCAAGAAAGCATCTAGAAGAACTGCTGTCACTGCAGTTAGGGAAGTAATAGGAGCACTTCTTCTGAAGTTACTCGGCTAATATTAAAATATGTGATTTTGATGGCTTGCTTTGAAAGCATATCTCTTAATAGATATTTGTGTGTCCAAAGCAAGATACAGACTTCAGAAGAGCAAACTTGCATTTATATAGATAAGTAAGCAATCTGGGCTACTGGCAACTTTATTTGAATGATCTGATCTTGATATCATCTTGATTGAAAGCTCAGATGAGCCCTGCTGCTCAGACTATGGAAAAAATGTTAATTAGTATTAAATGATAATATCAAAAATATCTGAGTGAAAATAAAACTGGCTTGATATTAAGTCTAAATGCCAAATCAATGTGGAACATCTACAGGCCACACAACTACAATCAAGGTGAAGATTTGGTTCAAGAATATTATAAATAATACAATTTGACTAAGTTCACATCAGCACAAGCTAATAAACGAATTATATGAATAATATAGGCAATATATAAGATAAACTACAGCTAAAAAGTCTGGGTCATAAGCTATTTAAAGAGTTTTGATAAAAAAAAAAAAAAAAAATATTATGCTGCCAGGCTGCATTATGATGAAGTGAGTAAAAGCTGTAATATTGTGAAATATTATTACAATTTCAAATAACTGATTTCTATTTTAATGTATTTTAAATTGTAATTTTATCCCTGAAATTCCAGCAGCCATTGCTCCGGTCCTCATTCTTCAGATCATGCTGATTTGGTGCTCAACAAACAGTTCTCATTATTATCAATGTTGAAATCATTTGTGCTGCTTAACATTTTTGTGTAAACTGTAAAGAAATTTTTTCGGGTCCTTCAATAAATAGAAAATTCAATAGGACTTATTTGAAATTGAAATCTTTTGTCACATTATAAATGTCTCACTTTTGATTAATGCATCCTTGCTGAATTAAAGTATTCATTTATAAAAATAAATAAATTTAAAAAACTCAAATATTATTGTAGATATGTAGTATCTGTTCATGCTACTCTCATGATACCTTTGTGTTCAAGAGCATCCGAGCATATCTATAACAGGACATGTTACAAAGCACTTTCATATATCCTGCAGTGCAGGAGAGTTACTGTTGAAACCTATTGTAAGCACATCATAAAAACAGAAAACTCTCCCGGAAGGACCCCAGCAACTCCCGGCAATGTCTTATGATGCTGAGTCATGTACTGACGGGTGTTTGTGAGAGAGAGAGCGAGAGAGGAAGCACAGCCCTGTGTGTCAACACAACGCTAGTCCTCCCTCAAGAAAATCTCTCTAAGGGCCACTTAAGATTTATCCTGACCTGAAACACTTCTGTGTAAAGGCCTCATTGTAAACAGTTTAGCAGAGTGATGTAGAAGCCGCCATAGTGTCTCAAAATGAAAGGGATAGTTCAACTAAAAATGAAAATTCTGTCATTATTTGCTCACCCTCAAGTGATAGATTTTCTGGGTGATGTTGTACTTTAATGTGGAATGCATTGCTGTTGTTTTTGGGAAGCTCTACACCTAGAAAGCCTACATGTGAGCTTGCACATGTTTATGTGAATGTGTTTTAAAATTAAAGTGGGTTTTGCAGCTGCAGGCAGGTGGTAGTGATGCCAACAGCAGCACACAGCTCCAGATCCAGCCTTTGTGTGCAGGGTTTAAAATGAAAAGTCTGGTGTTGCATTCTTATTTCAGCAAGAAACAGGATTTTCCTTTAAAAAAAAAAAGTATGTTGAAAGTGGTGTAGTGAATTAATGGTTGATGTGTAAAAATCTTTGATATCGAGGAAATGACCTGTTCTGTCATAATATATTACCATAATTTAGTTCAAAATCTTTCCTCTGTTTATAGCTTTACAATACAATTTTACTGGCTGCTCTTTCCATGCAGTTACACTGGAATGGCAGAGGGGTAAAGTATTGGAGTAAATGTAATGTTACTGTACTTGAGTATCTTTTTGGATACTCTGTAGTTGTACGGAGTATCAAAGATATTAGCAACTTTTACTCTTTACTAGAAAATAAACATGATTGCTCTCCTCACAAATCAACTCTTTCTTGTTTTTGTTTCTCTGTGCCTTGCCCTGGACTTTTATGTCACATCCTGTCTCCCGTGGTGTTTGTAGTCAATTTGTAGTCCATTTGTTCATTGGTTCCCCTTGATTAGTCTCCCCAGGTGGGTCTTATCTTGTTAAGCTTGTTAGCCCCCTGTGTGTATATATAGCCCTAGTTTCTTTAGTTCCTTGTGAGTTGTTCAGTGTAATGGTTGCCTGCTTGCCCATCATTCTGTTCTTTGTTACCCTTGGACAACCCCACCCCTCTTTTTGCTCACGTCATCCCCGCGGTTGTTACTACACGGCCCGTTTTTCCATTAAATAACTGCACATACAGTAGTCAACATTGATGGGTCAAAAAAGTTAATCAAAGTGAGTCCTAAGACAAGAACAAATTTTCGTTTTAGGAAAAACAGTGATGAAGATTTTGATACAATTCATAATGGACTTTCCCCCAGCTTCTCCACAACGTTACAGTTTTTCCCTATCATGTCTCTTTGACTAGTGCATTTTTTGAGCCTATATTTAGTATAAGTAAAATACTTAAGTACTGTTAAAATCAGATACTCTGAAGTTGTTGTGGAATTGGTGACTTGTAACGTGTAGTGGAGTAATTTTCACTGTAAGGTATCTGTACTTTAACTCAAGTATGGTTTTTAGGTACTCTTTACACCTCTGCTGAATGGGGACTGACGCTTTCAAGCTTCAAAAAGGGAAAAAAAAAAATAACAAAAATGTTGTTTGAGGTCATGAAAGTGGTTCAAAGTGCAGTCGTACAAATGTTTTGGGAAATATTGTTAGTAAATAAGTTTGCATAGCTTCTATAAACTTACAGTGAACACGATGTACATGGACTATTTTAATGATGTCCTTACTACCTTTCTGGGCCTTGAACGTGTCAGTTCTGTTGCTGTCTATGCAGGGTCGGAAAGCTTTTCGGATTTTGCATCAAAAATATTATCATTTGTGTTTTGAAGATGAACGAAGGTCTTACAGGTTTGTAACTATCCCTTTCAATTTCAGCCTGTTCTCATAGAAAATTCTCTCATGGCTTCAGAAGACTTGGAATATAGTGATTTGTGTCTTTTTTGCAACTTGAACGCTTCAGTCCCCATTTATTATAATTGCATGTAAAACACAACCCAATCTCAATTAGAAAACACCAATATTATTAAGTTTTGGCTTATTTTTGGCAAATTTGGATGGTTTGAGTTGTGAAAACTTAAGCATGACTATCCACTCCTAAACCTAACCCTCAGTAAGGTGCAAGCAGGTTGTATGAAAACAGTTTGTACAAATTCATATGAATTCGTCACCAAAACGTAAAATGCTGTATAGTTACAGTTTACCATTAGAGTGTGGGGAAACAGCATCTAGTACAAACTTCAGGATTTCTCCTTTTGCATTCCATGAAAGAGATGAAGTCATATGGGTGAGGACCAGTAATGCAAATAATGACAAAACTTTGGGCAAACTATTCCTTCAATGTAAAGCTGCTGTGGCCTATAGCTATTTTTTTTAGCGATAGAACTTTCTGTTAAATCCATTTTCAGTGGACTTAACAAAATGTCACTCACTGTAATCCAAACTGCCAAGCACATTGTTGCACCAAGAATATTTTAAGATCATTGGAAGCTAGCCAGCATGATGTTCTTGAGAACGTCTCTATTTAGAAATATGACTGAAAGAAAACCTTCAGTAAAAAAACAGGCATTTATTTCTAGAATTTTACTTGAGTCTACATAACAGTGAACATACAGGATGGTTATAATTCCTGCTGCTTGAACTGTCAACAGAGTTGTTAACAAAAGTGTAATTATGCGGTTTTCAGTGGAGGAGCCAATGTTCCCGTGCTTAGTCGAAAAGCAAAAAGCTGTTGTCATGTGGTGGTGTTTGTCCTCTGAGCGTGAGCTGTGTGCGACCGCTGTAGGGGGGATACACCGTTGGCCGTTTCTAGGATGCAGAGTCATTCAGGGACAGTCAGCAGCCCTCCACATTAACTTCAACACTACAGGTCAGTGACACCTGCCTGGAGATGTCCAAGTGAAAACCTCCGTGTGCCGTGGTCACGAATTCTCAAATCCATGATTCGTAATATTGCAGTGTCGTTGATGTGGAACATGAACTTATTTTCTTCTAAAGATTGCATTAGTACCTAAACGGTGCTTACAGTAATAGCACTTTTTGAAAGGGTACCGCCTTGTACCTAGCAAAAAAATTATCTCTTAATTACTATTTTACTTTTCTTGCTTTCTGGTCAATTAAAATAAATTAATAAAAATGTAAAATACTGGCATCCTCTGGTAAATGAATTTTTTCTTGTTTTAAAGTGTAAATATAATTATGCTAAAACAAGAAAAATACAAAATAATTTGCCAGTGGTGGGGGGAAAATAATACTAAAACATATGTCAAGATATGTTTAATAATATATAAATAGATATAGATACATTTACATTGTTAAAGAGAAATATACCTTGAATTATGTTTTAATAATTATTAAGATATTAAAATATTAAGACAGAGAATGTTCCCTGTTTTGTTTGGACATACATGTTGAAGTTCTTTGTAGTTGTTATTTTTGATCGGTTCCTGGTGATTCCAAGATGTGTCTTATTTTCCAGTTTACCCTTGTGTATATAGCCCTTGTGTTTGATCCATTTTCTGGTGTTGTTCCTTCATGGATGTCTCATTGATGGCCACAGGTCTGTTCCTCCTTTCTGCTTTCTGTTCCTCATTTCCTGGTTTTTGTATCATTTTGTATTTTTGCCATTATTTTAATAAAAAAAAACTTTGCCATGGTCTACTCTTTCCAATCTTGCATGTGTAATATTTAATTTTATAATATAATATAATTTTTTTCTGCAAAATCCTGATGAAGATTTTTTTTTCACATTATTTGATATATTATTTTTTCCATTATTTGATATTATTTTGCAGTGTACAAAATGATGTACAATGCCCAGATTTTAGCACTTTGTGAAAAGGTTGTCCAAAAAATCATTATTGAGAAAAATAAGTATTAAGTGACCTCTCTAAGGATCTATATCATCTAGTTCTTTCCGCTGTTATGCATATTCATCAAATCTCTGTTAATGCCTGTGTCTAAGTGGAGTTACATCGGTGATGTTTCCATACAGTCATAATGGTTTACTGAAACCTCTGGTGCTAAGTGCATCGCTTAAGGGCTCCAACTGGGAATCCAGCCGGCCACAGTCTGCTCATCATCCTCTAGCCTCAGCATCAAAATTCAATCACGGAATATAAAAAAACAATCCATGCACATTTTAAATCACAGGCATACGATCAAGTGTCCATACAGGGATGTTTTGATTACTGTCAGCATGTGCATATGGTGTTTGAGGGCTTTATGGGAGGGAGCTGCAGGGATACCCCATTAATATTTCATCCTCTCCTCTTAAACATACTCAACGATTCTCTCTTTGTTGAGGTTCTGCAGCTTGCGAGCAGATCTGACTGAGTAATCTAGCCTTTTCTCTCTGCAGTCCATGTTGCACTGTGGGTAATCCATGCAGACAGGATAGTGAACATTGATGAATGTGAGGGCTTTGAGGGAAGAAGAGGGAAACATTGTAGTCTGTACACTGTCTGTTGCAGCATTAGATCTGTGGCAAGTGCTTTTTCAGGTGGAAAGCACATTCTCTTTCCAGAGAGCGTTTTTACATGCCCCAATAGACAAAAAATGTATACACCCCTGTGGAGAAGATGAGTCATCAATATTTTTGGTCAATTTTCCAAGGAGAGAAAGACTATTTAATGCAAATACCTGCAAAATGTGTATTTTGTCAACTAGATATGTCAAAAGTGGTGGTAATTTTCTTCATTAATGTGAAATAAGGATCTGAGATGGTTGTTGTATTTTTCTTATTAGGTTTAAAACTGCAAAGTCATCTATGCTGTCAGCTCCCCGGCGTACATGTGCATGGTGTGGTGAACAAGGCTGTCGTTCTGTGATTACAGATGGTCAGAGGGAGAGAAAGGCTCAGGGAAAAGACAAGAGGGGGAAGGGGTGGTAAGCAAAATATGGTGAGTGGGCCTCATCGAGTCCCTTTAGAGAACACTGCGTGACTGCAGGCTTCACCATCACCCACTCCAGCAATCAGTATCACTTTAGCCTCTTAATAAAGGGGCTCCCTCCAAACCTCACCCCTTCCGGGAGTAAAATCATATTAATTTTCTCCATATAGATTTTTAATGATATCGCTGTTTCAACACAGACCTTCGCTCAGCTTCGGAACCCAAATTATGATATTTTTGATGAAATCCGAGAGCTTTCTGACCCTGGATAGACAGCAATGCAACTACCACAGTAAAGGCCCAGAAAGGTAGTAAGGACATCGTTAAAATAGTCCATGTGACGTCAGTGGGTCAACCTTAATTTTAAGAATCCTTTTTGTGCGCAAAGAAAACATAATGACTTTATTCAACAATTACTTCTCTTCCGTGTCAGTCTTCAACTTGCATTCACAAGAGTACCATGAAAATAATTTTTACTAGCCTAATTCTAGATAGAGAACTACATTACCCATAATCCATGAATAGAGATCAACCAATCAGAAAAGTTATTGCTTCCATGGAGATGTGAACAGCAACAAAATAACTCATAATTGAGTCCCTCTGCCCAAATTTTCCATTTATTTATTCTTTATTTGTTTGTTTGTATTTGAATATAAATTATAAATAAGTGTATATTGACTTATATCAAGACTGTAGTCATTAGTTTTGTAACATTTTTTTGTTGTATTTTTTTATTTTGTATTTTAACATTTTGTTGTAACATAATTCTTTATGCGCCTTGTACTTCTGTGTTTGTATCCAATTTTCATATACTTTTTTTGCTTCAAATCATCGGTTGTAATGTTGTGATTTATTGTTATTTAAGCTGGTTGGTTTGGATCATGATGTTAAACTCTATTGAGGAATTTTTTGAAAGCGTTATGAATGAGAACCACTTCCAGAACTACGATTGCTGCAGTCTGTTCTAGTTGGGCTTCATTCTGAATGTGCAAATGATAAAATATATTATATATTCTGGTTACAATGTATAGAATACAACAGTTGAGTTCCAGAAGTAAAAATCCCATTAATTTTCTCCATAGCAGAAGTGATTTTTAATGATAATGTAAAAAAAGTCAGACCTACTATGAGCTCCAAGGTTGTTACTCGATGGCATGCGTTTGTTGAAGCCATCTGCCATATTTTAAATTAGTTTTTTAATAATTACGCTTAACAGTGTAATTCCTTGTGAAAGAGTACATTTCCCATGATTCTGCAGGGAAAAAAGGAAGGGGGGGAAGAAATCCAACCCACTCATAGAACTGCGACAAGCAAATCATGCCATAAGATACGTAAATATTTGTATGTATAATGAATTATTTTGCCAAGTAAAAAAAAACATAATGTTTTTCTATATACACAATCAAAAACTATAACTCAATAGTTTTATGTTAATCCATCATTTTCAAATTGGTTATGTCATTCTCAATGCTGTATGGGATTGTAGTTCTTTAACAATGCCTTTTTAAATCTCTGTTGGAAAAAAAAATGGGGAAAATACTTACAGAACCAAGGCCACTGAAAAAGTGGGCGAGCACTGTTGCGCTCTATTGCAAACTGATTGTAATTGGCTAGTTCTCTGATTATCTTACCTTGCTGCTGTTCCAGAAATAGATGTGATTTCTCAGGAAACCTGTTTCAGTGATATCTGTCAGGTAGTATGCCTGTTATGTGTGGAATTTTGCTTACAGCCCCTATAACCTGTTAGAAACGTATTACATTCATGGTTAATGTGAATATAATAAGAACAAAGACAAAAACTGTGAAGGAAAGATGATTTTGTAGGTGATAAGATGAATGAAGAAGGGTAAAGTGACTACGCAGTTACCAAACTCGGAAAGGAAATGAGATTCATACAATATGAATAGGTAATTTACTCCTAATCAGAAATAGTGAGCTAAAGATGAGAAGCCGAGGGGGGAGGGATGGGTTGAAAAAGAGCCATCGGCGGCTGCTAAGTCTCAGGGCCTCATGATTTAGGGCAGCCTTCCTCTTAGCGTCCTTCAAGCCACAGTGCACTGACTGACAAGGCCATTATCAACAGGCTTCAGTGCAGGGGAGAGGAACTAGCACTTAGCAGTAACTAATGTTTGAATTATACATGTGAGCTCAGGGTCCCTCAGCCTTGTTAAATAAGACTGAAAACCAGCTCAAGCGCATCCGCTGCTAAACTATTCTGAGACCCGCTATTGTTGCTTTTAATGCAGGCTGTTACTGCTTGCTGTTGGGGGTGATATGTTTTGTTTGCCGAGGGTTGAGCGACTGGCTTATTAAAAACTGCATGAAGTTTTATATGATATTGATATCATGTGATAAAATGAGTAAACAAACAAATGCATCACGCTAAATTGGATAAAATGAGTCATGTGTTTATCATTGCACTGTAAACTGTGAACATATTACCACGTAATGTCATATGTGGTTGCTTATGCTGACTAGATGTGACTAGATCACTAGATGGAGAGGAGGATCGGGTTGGGTGTTATACAGTGGGGCGAAAAAGTATTTAGTCAGCCACCAATTGTGCAAGTTCTCCCACTTAAAAAGATGAGAGAGGCCTGTAATTTTCATCATAGGTATACCTCAACTATGAGAGACAAAATGAGAAAAAAATATCCAGAAAATCACATTGTAGGATTTTTAAAGAATTAATTGGTAAATTCCTCGGTAAAATAAGTATTTGGTCACCTACAAACAAGCAAGATTTCTGGCTCTCACAGACCTGTAACTTCTTCTTTAAGAGGCTCCTCTGTCCTCCACTCGTTACCTGTATTAATGGCATCTGTTTGAACTTGTTATCAGTATAAAACACCTGTCCACAACCTCAAACAGTCAAACTCCAAACTCCACCATGGCCAAGACAAAAGAGCTGTAAAAGGACACCAGAAACAAAATTGTAGACCTGCACCAAGCTGGGAAGACTGAATCTGCAATAGGTTAGCAGCTTGGTGTGAAGAAATCAACTGTGGGAGCAATTATTAGAAAATGGAAGACATAACAAGACCACTGATAATCTCCCTCGATCTGGGGCTCCACGCAAGATCTCACCCCGTGGGGTCAAAATGATCACAAGAACTGTGAGCAAAAATCCCAGAACCACACGGGGGGACCTAGTGAATGACCTGCAGAGAGCTGGGACCAAAGTAACAAAGGCTACCATCAGTAACACACTGCTCCGCCAGGGACTCCAATCCTGCAGTGCCAGACGTGTCCCCATGCTTAAGCCAGTACATGTCCAGGCCAATCTGAAGTTTGCTAGAGAGCATTTGAATGATCCAGAAGAGGATTGGGAGAATGTCATATGGTCATATGAAACCAAAATAGAACTTTTTGGTTAACTCAACTTGTCGTGTTTGGAGGAGTAAGAATGCTGAGTTGCATCCAAAGAACACCATACCTACTGTGAAGCATGGGGGTGGAAACATCATGCTTTGGGGCTGTTTTTCTGCAAAGGGACCAGGACGACTGATCCGTGTAAACGAAAGAATGAATGGGGCCATGTATCGTGAGATTTTGAGTGAAAACATCCTTCCATCAGCAAGGGCATTGAAGATGAAATGTGGCTTGGTCTTTCAGCATGACAATGATCCCAAACACACCTCCCGGGCAACGAAGGAATGGCTTCGTAAGAAGCATTTCAAGGTCCGGGAGTGGCCTAGCCAGTCTCCAGATCTCAACCCCATAGAATATCTTTGGAGGGAGTTGAAAATCCGTTTTGCCCAGCGACAGCCCCAAAACATTACTGCTCTAGAGGAGATCTGCATGGAGGCATGGGCCAAAATACCAGCAACAGTGTGTGAAAACCTTGTGAAGACTTCCAGAAAACGTTTGACCTCTGTCATTGCCAACAAAGGGTATATAACAAAGTATTGAGATGAAATTTTGTAATTGACCAAATACTTATTTTCCACCATAATTTGCAAATAAATTCTTTAAAAATCCTACAATGTGATTTTCTGGATTTTTTTTCTTCTCATTTTGTCTCTCATAGTTGAGGTATACCTATGATGGCCTCTCTCATCTTTTTAAGTGGGAAACTTGCACAATTGGTGGCTGACTAAATACTTTTTTTCCCCACTGTATGTAGTTTCAGCCTCAGTATATTCTTGATCTCACAAGCTTTATTCTGATTGGCTGTCTTTATGTAACTTCCGGTATATTATGTACTTCTGGAAATTCATGAGTTGGAATTTGAATTGAAAGGATAGGATTTTTAAAAATGTGTTTTATTTAATTTTTTTGCCCTCATAGTTCATTAAAGGGTTGTAGTGTAAAAATACTCCCCTATTAAATGTGGGATTTTTTCTAACTAAAGAGTGCATTTCTTATCTTTGTGATTTTTAAATATTTGAAGGAAACAAACTATTTATGGTTATTTGTTGAGTTTTTGACATTGAATCAACTTGCTTGTAATTAAGAAGTCTTATGAAAAAAAAGTCACATTTCAGTTTTATTGTGAAAAAAAGTTTCCTAATAAAAAATAACTTATTTTTTGCAAACCAGAAAATAACCAGCATCTCTTGCAAACAAAATACATTTTAAATATTGTCATGCGAAAAGTATACAGTATCTCTTGTAAATGAACAGGCTATTATTTTAAATAATGCAATTATAGAAAATAATAACTTGCATCTCCTGTAAACAAATGTTTTAAATAATGAATGTATGCTAATAGAACACTGCTGATTAAGAGAAAGAGCATGGCACAATCTCATTGATCTTGTCCTGTCACCCTATATGTGTATTTACTCTAGATTCTTACTGGCCGTTCACACAGAACACGTCTTTTTGTCTAAAACCTCTGAATGTTCGGTTTAAAAAAAGCGCAGTGCAGAATGCCGCTCCGTTGTGTTATGTCAACCTGCTACTGTAAACAAAACCTCTGGGGTCTTCTGATTGGTCCACTGTTTTGGAACTGACATTGATGAGTGGCGCTGCATGTAAAAGTTTAAATTCTTTTAAGGCGCCACTCCCGTGTGAGATCTATCTATCTATCGTTCTTTTGTTCTATCCATCCATCCAGTATAAGTCACAGTTCGAAATTTGTTCAAATGTTAGTTCTTGTTCAGAACAAGTTGTGGTGTGGAACAGACCTTTGCTGTTGAGTCAGAGGTCTGGCTATGTGAGAGTAGGTGTTAAGCAGTGGTGTAGGTGGAGGGGAGAATCAAGATGAGGTCGGTGTTCGGGTGAGTAAGGACACAGTGGGAGGAGAGGTGTCATTCAGACTGATGGGTCCCAGCATCAACCATTAAGCATCAAGGGAACTAATTACCATCAGAGTGACAGCAGTGTAATCACCACAAACCAACACCGCTTTAAATTAGCTCCACTCCCCTACCTGATGCTGTCAGTCCTGCACCTGTCAAAAGAGCAGCGCCCCTGAGAGAGCTAAAGGGACAAAAAAAGCACAGAGAGGGAGAGAAGATAGTAAGGAGTGTCGAAAGAGAGAGGGAGTGATCCAGTCCGCTGGAGATGGATGTTCCGGGAGGAGGCCGTTTGAAATCGATTGCCCTCAAGTTCTCACTCCCTCTATTCTGCCTCACCTTTTTGTTATTCTCTGTGCTTCACAAACCACAATCCAGTCTCTTCCTGCTTTGCTAATTTATATTCCTTTCTAACATTTGTATCTACTAACTGGTAGCTTTTCTGGGGGAAAAAACACTGCTTATTTAGTTTTTTCTTCTTATGTGAAGGTGTAAATATGAGGGGAATCCTGAACATTTGTTAACCACTCCTACCAATGGCTTGTCTTTCTCTCCCCCACACACACACACACACACACACACAGATGTCCCTGCACCTGTTCAGTTTTAGGAAATCTCAAACCATTGATCTCCAAAAACATCTTAAAGTTCACCCAAAAATAAACATTGTGCTATAATTTTAGTAAACTTCCTTTTGCTCCAAACCTTTATTACTTCTGTGAAACTTAAAAGATGTTTAGCAGAATGTTCATGCTGCTCTTCTTCATGTAATAAAAGTGAGCAGGATTGTTTATTGCCAAGCTTCAAAAGACACCATAAAAGTTATTTATGTGACTTGTGTGCTAAATATTACTTTATATATGTATATAGCTTTGTGATTGGTACAGACCAAAGTTCATGTTGTTAGATGTTTGGTCACACACACACACACACACACACACACACACACAAATCTTACTGCAGCTCTTAAATCTACATTGTGTTTGTTTGTTAATGCATTACAATTTATTTTATTGTTTTGTTTTTTAGTAAGTTAATTATTATGTAAATGACAATATTGTTCAAAAGTGTGTGGTTGGCAACATTTTTTGTAAAATGTCTCTTATTATCAACAAGGTTGCATTTATTTGATCACAAATGCAGTAAAAAATAATTACAATTACAATTTTAAATAACTATGTTTAATGTTAATAAATGTTCAAATGTAACATCATTTGTGATGCATTTTTAGGATTCTTTAATTAACAGAAAGTTCAAAAGAACAGCATTTATTTGAAATAGAAATCATATCACATTCTATCACTTTTGGTCAGTTCAATGCATCCTCGCTAAATAAAATAAGATATTTTAAGCTGAGGCATAAGGACTTATTTTAGTTTTGTCAATTATGCCAATGCAGTTCATTACTGACTGAATTCTGTATATGCAAATGAGACCATTTTTGTGCAAACCAAGGAAAAAAGTGGTGAATGCAAGTATAATTTACTCAAAAATGTGAAATGACAAGATGTTCATCTGGGTTCTTAGCACAAATATCAATCTTTTGAAAGCTAATGAACCACACAAGAGAACTGACTATGTCAATATATAGCAGAGCAGATTTGTTTTGCTTTTAGCTTCATCAAGGGTGACAAATCTATCAACCCCCCCCTCAGTAAAGTTGGATCATCTCAAGATGGACCCTGTTAGTCTCTGCCCTGCTCAGATGACCAGCTCTGGCTTTCTAGCTGTGCTCTTAGCAGTTATGTTCTCATATAACTATGATGCAGCATAAAGTGCATTGGGTCCATTAATATGTGATGCCATCATTATTACACACATAGAGCCACTCAACAGACACTTAAGTGCAGTATCCACAATGCCACGCCTGTTTGTGTGCGTGAGCCTGTAGAGAAAGAGAGAAAGATCAGGATATCACAAGAGTTAGGAGCCATTAGGCCATGATTGCCTGAAACTGGATACACTGAGAGCTTGCCAGGGTTCCAGTTGCCCAGAATGAAGATGGACAGGACGCTCGATGAGCACAATTGTGGTGCTGTGCTGAAAGGCAGTTTCTCTCTCTCCCGTCCCAGACCAAATGAGACAGGCTAGCCTAGTTAATCACAAAAAAACAGAGATCCAAAAGTTAGGATGCGTGAAATGATAACAGGAGAAGGCTTTTAATCTAGCAATAAATTGCTGTATTGTCTAAGAAGGAAAGTCAATACAAACCAAACGCCAAATGTTATTGTACTGCAGGACAATTCTTCTATTTATAAGGGATTTTTTCTTTCCTGAAATTGTATACAGTGTTATCTTTTATTGGGAAAAGGGAGAAAAGAGAAACCAGAGGGAAATGATAACAAATGAAAAAGGCTGAATGAGATGGTTGGAGAGAAAGGAAGCCTTGACAAACTCTCTAGTCGGAATGGAATTTCAGTTATAATGAAGTAATTTAGATTAGATGATTCCTCTCACAGTTTTTCATTTGTCACCTAATCATCGTTTATCTCACTCCTGCTCTTGTTAGTTGGTCCTTCTGTCTTTATAACCTTCATTATGGGCAGATCATGTTCTTCTCCCCCTTTCTTCCACTGACTATATGTGACCCTGGAGCACAAAACCAGTCTTAAGTCTCGAGGGTATATTTGTAGCAATAGCCAACAATACATTGTATGGGTCAAAATTATAGATTTTTCTTTTATGCCAAAAATCATTAAGACATTATGTACCATGAAGATATTTTGTAAATTTCCTACCGTAAATATAAAAACTTAAAAATTATCCCCAAAAAACTTAATTTTTTGATTAGTAATATGCATTGCTAAGGATTTCATTTGGACAACTTTAAAGGCGATTTTCTCAGTATTTAGATTTTTTTGCACCCTCAGATTCCAGATTTTCAAATAATTGTATCTCAGCCAAATATTGTCCTGTCCTAACAAACCATACATCAATGGAAAGCTTATTTATTCAGCTTTTAGATGATGTATAAATCAAAATTTTGAAAAATTGACACTTAAGACTGGTTTTGTGGTCCAGGGTCACATATGTGTCTGACTTAACAGCTGTTTGAGAAGTCAGCAGATGTTTGCTTTAGTTATGTCTGTACAGCAGCACACGGCTTTCCTTTTATCAACCATCTCAGTTTTCTGGTGCTTATGTTTTCATTCTCCCAGCATGCCCAAAAACCCAAGGGCTTTGATAATGCTGTTGAGGAATACAAAGGTTTCTGGATGTCTTTGTTGGTTGGTAGTTTTTCATGTAGTACATTATGTTCTCATCATGTTTCTCCAGAATTCCTTATAGTTTTTAAATTATTATACATTTTATTTAAAATATTAACATGGCTTACTTGGCTGTTGGTAGATTTTGGAACTGACACAAAGGGAAACTACCTTTTCTGTTAATCGGCCAGTTGAACATGGTTATATAACTTATTAATTAATCATCCTGGCACATATATTGGCCTGTCACTCATTTTTCATTTATTTGTGATTTGTGAATGCGGCGTAGAGATTGTGTGGTGAAAAATCGTCTTGTAGAGTTTGAATTTGTGGTGGACTGATCTTTTTTTTTTTTGCCTTGTGCCGATACCCCTGACTCATGACTTCCACAGAGGTGTCAGCAACAGGCTGATGGTTGGAGGAGCTTAACAGGAAAGGACAGAGGGAGGTTGTGGATATAAAGCAGCAGCTTTTGTCAGTGTATTTGGTGGTCAGCAGGCTCTCAACTGCACAGACAGACATTAACCTTGGCAGGGGTCAGACCGGGCCAAGATTGGTGCCGCACTGATGCAGGAAACAGGTATTGAGCTAGATAATATTTCGAAGAGACAGTGGGGTCACAGATTTTCACTGTGATTTCACTTTACTTTGATGTTTGATGATGGTGAGGAGGATTAAGAGTTGGAATGAAACATTCTAAACAACCTAAATAGCATATATTAATACATACAGTATTAATAGAAACCAGTTATTTTAAATTGTAATAATATTTCTCAATATTACAGCTTGGATTTTTCACTCATTTTAACTCTTGACAACCTTTCAATCTTACATCATTCCTTCATTCATGATGCATAATAATGTAAAAGGTGAATTCAGTTCATAATTAGAAAACTGCGGAGAAGTGAGCTTATGCAAGAGCTTAAATGATGACTTGAATTGCAGACAGTCCTAAACGCCTGAAGATTCCATACACAGGCCACATACACACACCACAACCAGTAAGCTCAAATTGAAATATGAAACTGAGTTTCCCAGCCCCTGCCATCAGTGTCCAGCTATGTCATCTGCTGTTGGAATAAATAACCCTGATTGGACGAGGGGTTGACAACATGCACCAGCTGCCTAGCAGGCACCACAGTAATTAATTTGTCGTGCAGATGTTCTTTCAGGGCCAATGCATCTAATTAGCTGCAGCTTTTTTTGAACCAAAGACCTCCATATTTAATTCATTCAATGAAATATGGATGTGGAAAATTTTATTATCTGTCATTAGCCATTATAATTTCAAAATCCTGTATTCTTTTTAGTAAAAGTGGAAGTATTATAGCATCAAATAGTCATGCACATTTCATAATCTAATTGAAATCGTTAAAGTATATATATATAGATATATATATATAGAAACTTTAAAAGAAATAAATTATACACACACACACCCCTTTAAACATTCATCTCTTGTTTTTCGATAAAGCATGCACATTTTCAGACACATCCAATACTTAAGCATCAGTTTTAGATTAGGATGTGTCACGTTTGGTTTATTTTCTTTTTAGACAGCAGATAAAACAATTACTTCATCTGTGTCACTGAGCCTAGAGTGGCTAAAAGATGCAATTACTTGCCTTCACTTTGTGCTAATGTGGTTATCCGAGACCAATAGCATTAAAAACTGCTGTTCTCAGACCTTCAGTGCAACTGATGACTGCGAGAAAACATACTGTCCCTTTTTCAACTTTATCTATCAGTCCAGGGTTTTGTAGACCAGTATATTTCATAGCTATTTTTACTCCCTTCGTCCTAGCTGCTCATTGATTTATTCATTTGAGCTGTTTTATTGTTTTGTCCTGTCCTTTTGACTGTACTAATTCCTCTCCTTCTCTTTCTCTTTCACACTCTCTGGTTCTTTCCAGCGTGCTTGCTGCAGTCGGAGCTGGTGAATTATGAGCGGGTTAAGGAGTACTGTTTGAAGGTACTCGGACACCAGCAGGATCACTTTAAGGCCATGTACCGTGCTGGGATTGCCTTCTACCACCTGGGAGACTACGAGTGTGCCCTGCGTTACCTACGCGATGCCAAGTGCCGTGAACCCACAGGTGGGCATTATAATCGCTTTATTATTTATCATACACAGAAGTGCTTCTCAAATTGTTTCACTCTCATGTTCCAATTGACCTAAGCAATAACTAAATAGTTTGTTAGGGATTCACCGATATTAAAATTCTGTCCGATACTGCTAATCAGATAATTATCTTCATGTTATGTTTGATATTCTGTCTATTTTGTCTAAATAAATATTAAGATCGATTGTTTTAAATCAACTGTTTTGTCTTAGTGAATTTAGACAAAAAACATTATGAAAAATATATTGTGTGACAACATAAAGAATGGATATTTATTTTGAAACTTCTTAAAAGATTACATTTAACTGTTATAAGGCAAATCTGTTATTAATATAGTAATTAGCAATATATTTTTCTTATCATAAATTATTTGGTAACTTTTTTGTGTGGGGGGAGGGGTTTTTTTTTTTTTATATTATTATTATTTTTTAAATAATACATTTCTAATTGTATGAATATCCCAGTATTATTTTAGCCATTTTTATGTAATATTATAGCATTTCTTAATATTTCTTTGAATTAGCTTTTATTGTTATTTTCGTTTAGGTTTTAGCATTTTGTTATCTGTCATTTTTATTAGTCTTCTATTTCTATATAGTTTGGTTTTATTTTTATTTCAGTTTTAGTTTTAGTATTTTAGTACTTAATATTATTTATTTCACTTAATAAATAAACATTTCTGATTATTGTTTCAGTTTTTCTATCTACGGTTTTTCCACTCTATCTATCTATCTTCCTATCTATCTATCTTCTATTAGCTTTATTTCAAATAACAAGGTAATAACAACACTGCCGCAATTCAACAGCTGAGAATCATTGTAAACCATTTAGCTGTATTTATGTTATGTTGATGTGATCTAATGAAGCAAGTTTTAGTCTTATGCTGGTGTCTTTATTTCTTTCTCCCTTGCTCTTCTTATGTTCTATACTTCATCCTCTCTCTATCCAGACACAAACGTGCTGCGATACATTCAGCTGACCGAGATGAAGATGAGTAAGACCGGTCAGCAGGTGCGTGAGAGTGGGAAAGAGTCATTGGGTTAATTCGGCCCGACCCCCCCCCTCAATGCCACACCCTAACCCTGATAAAAAAAAAAAAAACTCTTCTCAAGTCTCTCCCCTTTTTCCCACAATTCCCCCCATCCCTTGGGCAACCAGGATACATGTGCTGCGCCCTTCTCTGAAAGCAGACTCGAAACGGGCACAGCTACAGCACAGCACCCCGCGACTGTCTTTTCTCGCTCTGAGATTTCTCTGTCCCTTTAAATCCAACATCCCCGGTGCTTTTCATTTCCCAGGTATTGAGAAACTGACTGATGAACAAAGACCACGAAGATGGAAAAAGAAGAAATGCCCTGTTATAATGATATAAACAATGGGGCTCTGGCATTACAGTTTAAAATGACATGATCGAATGAGGATATTAACATAGAATTGAATCTGTTGGTAGAGAATAGAGTGAAAGCACACGAATCAAAGCCACACTGCTACTTAAGCGCAGAAGATGAAGGTCAACGATTAGGCTAGTGACCTTTGAACTCACTCTGATCCATTGAGAAGCACTCTCTCTACTCAATACAGAAGAGAAGCGGAGAGGTCGATGTTCGATTCACACTCACCTGCCAACGCCTGTTACTTTCTGTCTCCTTTTTCTCTCTCTTGAATTTGGGCATATCTCAACTCAATTTCTGAACTGTTTCAATTCAAGGGCTAATTCAAGTGTTTGTAATTTGTCCTTTGACATCGATTTTGTTTCGCCTCTCGGTTTGCTGTACTATAGTGGTTTGAGCAAGTTGTTATCTATCCCTTTCTCAAAGGTACAACATCCTCTGTACTAATATTAGCAGGTGTTTTGTGAACCTTGTTGTCCATTTCCCATGTATTGGACTGTCTCATAACATAACCCCTCCCCCTGAAGAGAAGAGTGCATCCTGATGATGTCACAATGGTTATGCAGCCTGTTGGAATATTATCAACTAATGGAGCCATATTGAAAACTCTTGTGTTTCTACAAGAAATGGGAAGAAGTGCTTGATAGAGGTCTGCTAAACGTACATAATATATCTACCCCAAAAGATCAGTGCTAAGTAAAAGGACAAAAATGCTCTGTTGACTCTGAGAATTGTAGTTTTGACAACCTTTAAGCGTTACGCGTTTGTCCTCTTCTTAATGTTATGCTTTTTGAGCTTTGTTCATTGAGGCAGCATCTCCAGAGGATTCATTTGAATGTGAAGACGGCTTTGACAGCACATGCCATTCTGAGTCTAGTTTGGATGAATGGCTTTGAGGAGATGGGGAGATCTTATATCTGACCTAATATAAGAGATTTAATTGTGTCAGTGGGATGTTGTGCCATGGTTTCAGATGAGAAGACGCACTGATGAGATTCAGAACACATAGCAGACCATCCAACCAAATCTCTTTGTTGCAGTGACACTTGAGGAATATGGTGGTCAAATAAGGTGCATTCAGTTACTTTTTCTTAATTTAAAAAAAGTTTCATACATACAGTACAGTGAGTAGAATATAATTTAGCGAATAGAATTAAAATGATAAATACTCACATGCAATCAATACTCCAGTCATATCTTCTGATTTATTCCACATGGAGCGGGTTGCCTTCTCATGGGGCTTCCGTGTCTAATAGTAATAAAGACAACAATATCAATATTAACAATTATTAGTTAATTATTATATAGTACTTTCTCAGTGCTCAAGGCACTTTACAAAACAGAAATGAATGAAAATAAAGTGAACAGCAGTTAATACACAAACTTCATACATCCATACCAGTAGGTGTCAGTATATGCTTCTCTGGGATGAAAAAGAACTGGTGAAACACGAACAAAAACTTATTCCCCGGGTTTCACAGACAAGGCTTAAGCCTAGTCCCAGACTAAAGTGTAAGTATGAGCTGTTTTAACTGAAAGAAACTTGCACTGACTGATATTTATATCAGTGCCTCTGTTTTGTCTCAAAATGCACACACCAGTAATGTTTTTTTTCTAAGGCACGTTAATAAAAATTACTTAAATGTCCTAATTGAACTATTGCCTAGTCCTGACTTAGTCTAAGCCCTGTCTGTGAAACCAGGCCATTGAGTGCACCTTTTAATGCTCAAAATCAACTCTTGATAGTGTAGTCATGAACGATTGGCTAGAGAAATCAAGTGATCTCTTTCTGTGCTGTTCTAATCCAATCTCATGAGGAAACGTAACTATTTTACGAAAAGTGCTGATTTCACATGAATTTGTATGACTGGCAAAGAGCGTGAGATTTTTACAAAAATGTAAGCATTAAGGTCCATCCCGCATCCCACCCAAAAACTAGCCTTCAGTGGGACGCAAGATGATCATGTGAAAAAGTACAAATGAGATTATACGAATTAGCTACCAAAATGTAAAATAGTTACGAATTGCCATAGTGCGTTGGCTGTTCTGACGCTTTCCTCCTTTCCAGCTCTGTCTCTTGTCCCTGTATTGTGGCAGTTCTCTCTTCACCCTACCTTTGATATGTTCTTTTGATTTCTGTAAATGGTAAAGGTAATTTTGTCTATAACAGAGCAATGCTGATGTCCTGTAAAGAATCTCGGTCATCACCTATGCTTCTTTCAGCTGTGGTCCATATGTCCCCATGTGCTGGATCTCTTTCTACACAGATGGAGAAACATCTGACTGTTGTCAACAGACAACAACAAAAGCACAAACTGGTTTATGGACAAGCAAATAAACTTACTGTACTTTACTTTTTCTTGGATGTCACTTGAGGTATGTGTTTGTTGAATGTCAAAGTAGACTTGTGCAGTTTAAAGACATATTAAAATGGTTGTCGAAAGCTTTACTTTATTAAACTGTTTTTATCGATATGTGAGAGAGCAAATGAGAAGGACAAATAAAAGAGATTTATGGAAAAATATATTTAACATTGTGAGGGGCAACTTTGTACATGCGTATATGTTCAGTTTTCCTCTTGTATCTTGGCTTATTTGTGATGTCTTAGCCTTGTTTTTTGTCTGATTGCCAATCTGAGGATTCAGGGTTTGCCCTTTGACCTCCAGAAAGAAAGGTTGTCAGTGGTGGGTCTGGAGAGAATGACAAGTGGGATTTTGCAGATGAGGAAGAAGAAGGGGTGAGGGTACCCTACTGTCCCGAAAGAGAGAGAAAATCCACTGGTTTCTTTTTACTTTTTTCTCGCCTGTTCTGGAGAGAGAGAGACTTTGACATTCATTGCCTCTTTGGGAAGTACTGTACATACTTCCTCCGGATCTCAGAAGACCTGCGAACTGGTTATGTTTACCTGCAAGTCCAGGAATGCACTATTGATTGGTTTTTGAAGTCTACAAATAAAGTTTTTGAAGTCTACAAATAAAGTTTAAAAAGAGAAACTGTAAGAGTATTATTGTTTGTTTTTTTTAATGCAAAATCTAATGCCATTTAATACGGAAATCCCATGAAATCCTGATGGTATTCATCAATTCACATTTGTGCATGTTTTCGTTTTTTTTTTTTTTTAGAAATATTAATTAGAAACAATCCATGACCATACTGTACTTCTATCACTCACAGCTCTCCTGCAGAGTTTAGTTTCAACCCTAATTGAACACACCTGAACCAAAGTAATCAAGAATTTAAAGTTCACTAGAAACTTCCAGGCAGTGTGTTGGTGAGCTGCTTGGAGCTACACTGTGCAGAACATTGGGCCTCAGGATTGTACACCCTGATCTAGCAGACACCGTGCTCAAATTAAAACATAAAATGTCTTTGGTCTAAAACGTCTTCGATCATCTTTTGCATCTCGCACATGACGTGCCATTCTAAAAAATATGGTGCTCAAGTTCAAATGAGTTCTTTTAAATGATGTTTTATGCTTGCTGCAGTGACTCATGCACTTTATGATTTTTACCATAGCTTTGAGCTTTGCTGAAATGTTTGAATGCACAAAAGCATGAATGAGAAATAAAAGCTAAAATGTTGAATGGCCCCTCACACAAAACTATCAGAAGGTTTCCAATATGGTGCACGAGTCATATTGACTATTTTTATGGCATTTTTTTATACATTTCAGAGCTTGACAACCCCTGCCCACTCCCTGTATTTTGACGTATTGTACTGTATGTAAAAGAGCAGCTTGGACATTTTTCAAAAAACACTTTTTTGTGTTCCGTAAAAGAAGTACAGTCATACAGGTTTGGAACAACATGAGGGTGAGTAAATGATGCCAGGATGTTAATTATTTGGGTGAACTATTCATTAAATGTGCATACAGCTGTGGTGTTGCATCCGTACCATTAGGTTTCTCTCTTCGCAGCGCTGAGCTCCAGCAGCCCAGCATCCAGAGATTCAGTGTTTGTTTGAATCCTCCACAGATTCTGAACTGTAACAGTGGAACCGCCGGTCTCTCCCTCCTCCCTGCCTCTTTCTTCCATCTCTCTCTCTCTCTCTCTGTCTGTCTTTCTCAGTGGGACATGGTGTGTATGTCACCACTGACTACCTTCCATAATGACATCCAGGGCTGTAAATGTAAAAGGTGAGAGAAAAACTAAAATGTACACACCTGAATAAAAATCAGGAACACAGGGACCAATTCTCACTATTAGCACACCTATTATGAACATATTGGCTGTTTATGAGTAAATATAAAG
The DNA here is from genome assembly GCA_018155175.1 of Sinocyclocheilus anophthalmus. Classification (NCBI taxonomy): domain Eukaryota; kingdom Metazoa; phylum Chordata; class Actinopteri; order Cypriniformes; family Cyprinidae; genus Sinocyclocheilus; species Sinocyclocheilus anophthalmus. Next base: position 125,886 of record JADLZN010007560.1, read on the forward strand.
CATTCTGCATGACTATATTCTGCATCCTTAATCCTATCCAAAACCTAAACTTAACAACTAGCTTACTAACTATTAAAAAGCAGCAAATTAGGAGTTTATTGAGGCAAAAGTCGTAGTTAATGGTTTTTGTTAATAGCGAGAAGTGTGACCAGAAAATCTATAGAAGCAATTACAGAGTAGCCTAGAGCAAGACTGACAAAATCATTTGTAATATCAGAAAGGGGGATAATGATTAGTTAGGGGTGGCCAATTTGTATATTAGTAATTAGAAGGAAAAAGAGAAGCATTTGTTATAATGCTTAAAATAACATTATTAAATTAATCAGAAAATAAATCGCCGAATCTAATACTGTATGCACGTGTATGTATGTATGTATGCAGAGGTCAAATATGATCTGTGTGTAATTCTTATGACCAAAGACTTTGTTATGACACACTCCCTCATATATCTGTCATGTCCACCATCTTCCCTTTTTTTCTTTGTTGTTGCTTTTTATAGCATTGCCATGGAAGTGAAGTGTGGTTGCTAAGTAACTGGCTGGCGTCTGGAAGAGTAAAGAGAGGCTGCTGCTGCTGCTTTCACAGACAAGAGCAAAAGGACGAGAGCAAAGCTATGTCCGTGTTTGAGTGCGTGTAGCTACATGTGTAGTGAACGGTGGCGAGTCTGAGGCTGTTACGCTTTATTGTATGAAACTAGCTTTGGTCAGCTTTTTATAGGCACTGCACTGGAGGTAACGTTAGTCGGCCCCAGTTTTAGCATTTGCAGTCATATCTTTATCGAGCAGTTTGAAGGAATGGATTATAATGAAATATTTCTAGTTTATTAAATTATTTTTTTCACATTTTTTGTTTCGATATACTTAATTCTCTCTGTGGAGTTGAATACCTCAGTGTAAGTTAGTCTGATATCTTCCCATTGTCCTCCGAGAACAATCGCGTGAATGATAAAACAGCCAGTGTCACGGCCCAAGATAAGGAATTGAGCCAGAGCGACGGCTATGCTTATGTCATGCTATTGTCCAGCAGTAGTGTTCTTTCCAGGCAAATTATAAATGTTTCTTTGGTTTTGCTTTGAGAGGAGATAGTTACCAACACAAAAAACAAAAAAAAAAAACAAATAAAAAAAAAAAAAATCATGTATTTGTATTTTATACAATAAGCAAGCGGAAGTGATAATAAAGCTGTTATTTTTGTGAACATTAAAGCACAAAACAACATTCTCTCTAGGAATTCATTGCCTTAGTAACATTGTCCACCATGCATGCGGGACTGTCGACAATCTCGTCGTCTTTTTTTTTTTTTTAAATATCACGGTTGTTTTGCGGTTAGGTTTAGGGCATAAAACGTGGATTGGGATTAGAGTCTTTCAACCTTTTTTGAAAAGGAACACAAATCCCTCACCACCACAACATAGATCTGCAAATAATCATTGTGCCACGCTAATACTCCAGATGAATTTGTGTTATTATTAAAAAACAGTTAAAATAAAGCTTATGCATAACTGCAAGGGTTGCTTGCTAAATACACTACTTATCCCATTATTTAAAATGCACAAACTATATAACTACTAATAATTACTCTATCTTTTAACCGGACCTTCGTAACTATGAAAACCCCACAGAACAGTCATTAGTTACGACCAACTCAAGTCCACCACCCAGACAGCGGACTGTCACAATTATTTTCTAAATACTCGGTGCTCCTCAACAGGAAAATAAGGGGTGGACGTTTGTCACAAAACCCCTGCACAGCGAGTTACCCCAACAGAAATGCTACCAATCAAAGGAACCACAACCCACCTATGACACACACACCCCCCTGTCGCGTCACACCCAGTTCCCATTACCACGCCCCCATACTCAAGAGGTGCGTCCGAGCAGCAACAAAGAATAATGACACATACCAGGTTTAACGCGTCAACACACCACTTCAAAACCCATCCAGTGTGGCGTGTCTCAGGCGACGACCATTCAGTCCGCGCAAACGGAACATCTGTATTTCTGGCACAAGTGTAAAGTCCTAAGGATACATCACCCGTCTCTGTCAAGGTGCCCTGACATGACAGTGTCCTTCCACAATGCTCACTCTGGTGGGGTGGACGCATAAGGTCAGATCTGGTGATACGATCAGGGTGTACTTTCTCTTCCGTGCATAGTTCAGTAGGGGTGGAGGGGAGACTGTCACTTTACGTGATGGGGCATAATGGAAGGGGTCTGTCTGGTCTATATAACAAAACATGGTAGATACAGGTTGCTTTTATGCCATATTGTTAACAAAAAAACCATAATGGTTCATTTCTGTCCTTCTCTTTCTCAAGAATCTGTACAGAGCTGACATTGTTTTGAGGAGAACGAGGTTTTCAGACGAGTTTATGGACGAAAGGGGGGGAAGTCACGGTTTTCACTTGAAAACACTGTCTTGAACATGGTGGAATCGGGCTTCCTCATCCAGTTTAGTCGACGAGGACATGGCGCAGTAACAGCATTTCAACGTATGGGTACAACAGCTTAACCTCAAAAAAATGTTGGCACGCGGGCTAACACTAATCTTTACTTGAGATGTTTTTACTTCATTTCCGTAAGATATGCTACCCCAGTAAAGTTGGACCATACACACTCTGTGCAAAAGTTTTGCGGCCGAAACTTTTCTTATCTTTGTTAATGAAAGAACGCATACTTTAAGTCAGCAGGCTGCCATTACGTGGAGCAAAAGGGACAGTAAATACTGTTTAATTGTATAATAAGTTATTTGAATATTAAACATACAACTGTTTGCTACATTGATAGTAACGAGACATGTTTCTCGCATGAAGCACCGAATCCGCATATTTAGAATGATTCTGAAGGAATCATGTGCACTGAAGACTGGGGAAGTAACGATTATGCCAAATTCGCAAGAGTGAGACTTGCATGGCTACATGCAATAAAATGCATTTTAAACACTATTCATGCTGACCTGGCACCACAAAACCAGTTCCACAGTACGCTGGGGTATATTGCTAGCAAGAATAGCCAAAAATACTTTGTATGGGTCACAATTATTGATTTTTCTTTTGTCAAAAACCATTAGGATATTAAGTAAAAATCATGTCCCATGAAGATATTTAGTAAATTTCCTACTGTAAATATATTAAACTTAATTTTTGATTAGTAAAATGAATTGCTAAGAACTTCATTTGGAAAACTTTAAAAGTCGATTTTCTCAATATTTTGATAATTTTTGCACCCTCAGATTCCAGATAATAGTTGTATCCAGCCACGATAGTGGCCTTCCAACGAACATACAAAGGGGAAAGCTTATTTGTTATTGGGTCCAGGGTCAATATAAAACGATATTTTAATTTGTAAGATATTATTCCAAAAATTATGGTAACTTTTTTGATATAGTAAATGCAGACTTGGTGAACATAAGAGACTTCATTCAAGAACATAAAAAATCTTTCCAAACTCCAAATTTTGAACACTAGTGTAGAACTGATTTAGAATCACTAAATAGGGTTTATATAGAGTTTACCTGGTTCATTTAATTTAGTTATTTTTCCTTGCAATAAACAGCAAAATAAATAGACAAAATATATACAAAAAAAAAAAAAAAAAAAAAAAAAACGGAAGACAAGAAAAAAGTGTTGCTAAGGGGCTATCAATAGGGGCAGATATGGTGAGGTGTAGTTACTTCCCATGCACTTATCTCCCATAAATTAAAGACAAATATTATTTTTTCTAGGTAACAGTTGAAAGTTGAGCTGGTCAAATTTAATTTGAGAACATGCAATTAAATGTTTGGCTTGTGAAATGTGTATTACATCATGCAGGGTTGTACACAAAATGTGAGACAGATAAATAGAATATACATATATAGGATATATGTATAATGTGTATATGTATAACTTAGCATTATATTTGTTGGATACATCCAAAAGTTTGAGGCTTCTGAGGTGGGAAGGGCCAAAATTCCCATTTTAAGTGGAATACAAACATTTGAAGTTTTCTTTTTTTTTAATTAGCTGCTTTTCGTGACCAAAAACATGAGATTTATGCCTCTAATGCTCTAAAAAAATTGTACCCTATCCTTGGAAAGTGCCAAGTACTTCCACACATGGAGAGAAAGCATTTGCTCATGTTTCTTTTCACGTTTGGACTGCTCTCACATTCTGATTAGGTCATGCAGAGAGTAGTTTGAGATGTAGTCTGTTTTTTTGTTTGTTTGTTATTTTCAAAAAAAGAAAATGATAAAATTCTTGTGGTACACCTATTTTTATATTGTATCACTATATTACAATGAATGCAACTCGCAAAAGAGCTCCCTGTGTCATTGCAATTAACTGCATACACAATTCTCCTGAATGTAAACACAGAAAGCATCGCTGAACTTTATAATGTACACACTGGAGGGGGAAAAAATGGCGTTTTTTTCCAGGCCAAAAAACAGGTTGTACCCATGGAGACCATGATGAAGAAGAAGAGGCGAAAGAGACTGGCCCTATGATAACAGAGATACGGACAAACAAGGAAGGTCACAGACCTACAGTAGTTAGACTGCCCTCTCCTGCTCACTACAGGCCACTGTTTAACCAACCGATCGCAGCCGTTATGAGGCCCATTAAACACACAGAGAATGAGTCACTGAGGACAAGCTGAGATAAACAAATCAAGGTCCTTTATCTCTTAACCTGTCCAGAAGGCGGCTGTCTAGCTACTGCAGAGGGCAGCTTTTCCATTAGAGCTGCCAGAGAGCATGGTCTGATGGGATCACGGGGCAAACTGTGGGGAAACCTCTTATGACGGCCACAGAGTGCTGGTTCAGGGTGCATCAGCCCGGACGGTGTGGGAAAGAAGTCTTTCTATGAGAAATGTTGTCCGCATAGAGTAGCCTTTTGGTGTTGTCCGCACAGGGGGACGGTGTTGTCCTGGCTCTGGCCTTCCATGTCCATGTCAAGAAGGTTTTTATGGACGACACCCGCTCCAGCGCTCACGCCGCTGTCACCCGAGCCCAGTGGACTGTCGCAGCTGCTACCTGGAGACGAACTGAGCGTCTGGGACAGAGATGATAGTTTCCAGGGGTCCGGACGTGCCCGAGCTGGGGTGGGTCGGGGGCGAGGAGCGAACTCAAGGGTTTTGGGACGCTCGAGTGTGCCCGTATGGCTGGGTCCCCCCCCTTTGGCTCGCGGGTATGGGGATGGGAGGGAGGTTTGCGCCTTTTGCTGATGATCGACATGGATGTCAGGCAGGCGTGGAATTTGAAGAGTTTCAAGAGAACCTGGAGGAGAACATATGGATGACATGAAGGACTCTTCAAGTCAAATTAGAATTCACAAACAAGATATTTAACCATATGATTATATCATATTTTATCCAAAAATCTTAGACATATGAAAGATTGTATTTTCTTACTGAGTCTTACATTTAATACCATTAAGATTTTTTGCACTCTACCGTGACAATTCTTTTCATAGCAACATTTTAAAAAATATATATTTCTCAATTTTCTTTACCTTAATTTTCAAATAACGTGATTACATATTTTAAATTAGATATTCAAAATAGGAATATAAATATGTTATATATCATATACATATATATATAATTTAATATACTGAAATACATCAAAAAGCAAAAGCAGAAAACTATAGAAAACTATACAAAAAACTATACAAAACTATATTAATAGACAATATGATATCAATCCTGCGAATATGGTCTTGCAAAAAGAAAAAAAACTAAATTCTCATATCTCTAATATGAACATAATCATGTATTATTTTATCTTTTAAACATCTACATTACTTAATAAATAATAAAAAAAAAAAAAAAATATATATATATCTATATATATATACGCAATAAAATACGATATACATTATGCAATCACTACTGACATACACAAATTTAGGACATATGTAACTCGTTATGTATATACAAGTTAAAATTTATATTTTACGCTAACGTTTTAAATGATATATAATCTTATTGATCTTCGTGAAAACACTATTAATTATGGGAATTACACAAAGTTACACTAAATCCTAGGTTTCTAAAATATTGTCTGTTATTTTGTTTAGGAACATTTACTAAATGACCTTTCAAGCAAGCAAAAATACATAATATCGTTTGACTTTTTTTTTTTTTTTGTAAAGTACTTAGACCCTCATGGAATTACATGGAAAAAATGACAGTTAAATAGGAATCATGCACGTTTAAATATAAGATTAGAGCAATGTTTGCGCGAGATTCACCCAATAACCAAATATAGCATTTCAAGTCACATGTTGTACCTGTAATATGGTGTATGGTTGGGCTGTGCGGGTGGGAAGGCATACCCCATCAGAGGTGTGCGCCGAGCCCACGCCTGTCTGCGCTCGAGACGGATGGCCCCATCAGAGGGCGTAGCCGGCGGTGGCCATGCCCGTCGGTTTAATGCCATAGCTGCAGAGACTGGGGTGGGTTGTGAGTGACTGCTTGGGCTCTCGTTTGAAGCTCTCCTCTCTCAGTTCCAGCATAGGGTTTTAATGACAGCGCGGATAACCACCGGTGGCCACTCAAAAGCTACTAGGGGTCGGGCAGAAGTCATCAGGATCAGAGGCAACAGGGACTCTTGTTGAGTTGCAGTCAGAGAGGGGAGGACCAATAGAGGAGGGTAACTGAAGGGACGGGGCCATGCTGGGCAGGGTTGAGCCTGGTGGCGGTTTTGGGGACACGGAGAGTGACAGTGTTCGGCTGGGTGTAGATGTGCTGCGTCCTGAATCGGCCCGTGGCCTGGAACAAACCCTCCTTCTTCTTTCCTCTGCGCCTCGCCAGGTCCTGCTCATCGTGACTCATCTTGAAACCCATGAATAATAACGTCATCATGTTCAAACACTAAGGTCAAATAATAATATTATAAGATAGCAAAAAATATAAAAAACAACATGGCAATCCTACAAAAACTCAAAACACATTTTGCGTGGGAAAAATATTTTCTTAGTGCAAAAATAGATAGTCTATTTTAATTTTGGGTCAGTGAAAATGTGAGCTGACTGTTTTTGTAACATTCACTTAAAATAATCTCCTTCTCATTGATTTTTAAAGAAGACAATATGAAAAGTCTTATTAGTATATAGAAATTAATTACCTCCATATGACAGCCCCCAAATTAAAATTATTACTAGTTACTTAACAATTATACTTTTGTTAAACTATATTTATTTTGCATATTCAATTACAAATATTAATTCACTTAGCTTACAAGTAATGTTAAATGTAACTTACTATATAATACATAAATTTGCATAATGACATGCAAGTACCCTAAGCCAAAACCCTAAACCATATATAAGTACATTGTAGTTACTTAATACTCAGGACCTGTACAAGGACAATAAAGGGATAGTTTCACCCAAAAAATGAAATTATTTTATTCATTCTCCCTTCATGTTTTTCCAATCCCCGTAATAAAGACGTCGTTCATCTCCGGGAAAAACACAAATAAGATATTTTTGATTAATCCGAGACCCTCTCTGACCGCTCCCATAGAGATCAATGCAGCAGCTGACAATTGTTCCCGGACCCAGAAAGGTAGTAAGGACAAATCGTTAAAATAGTCCATGTGAAATCAGTGTTTCAACCGTAATTTTATGAAGCTATGAGATTTTTTTTTTGTGCGCAAAGAAAACAAAAATATGGACTTTATTCAACAATTTCTTCTCTTCCACTCAGTCTCCGCCCCCATTCAGGAGAGTACCGCACACCAACCATTCGCTTGGCTGCTTCTTACTGTAGAAAAGCTAATGGCGGAAGATGATTTGGAGAGAAGGGGTGTTGAATAAATCTTTCTTTGTGCACCAAAAGTATTCTCGTAGCTTTGTAAAAATTACGGGTGAACCCCTGATGACACATGGATTATTTTAACGATGTCCTTGCTACGTTTCTGGGCTTGGGAACATTTCAGTTGCATTGCTTTCTATGGGGGGTTAGAATCTCTTGGATTCTATCAAAAATATCTAATTTGTGTTCCGAAGATGAACAAAGATCTTACAGGTTTGGGACGACATGAGGGTGAGTAATTAATTATTAAAGGGGTGGTTGACTGTTTATGGGGTGCAGTCTAACATGTGTTCATGCTTTGTTTTTTAAAAAATGCATTATTTTTCACATAGTTTACCTTTATTCCACACCTCTCTGTCCTTTCTCTGAGAAACGGGCTGATCTTTTCATTTTTTTATGAAGCCCCTCCCTCAGAAATACAAGATGGGCTCTGATTGATTAGCTGGCCCAGTGTGTTGGGATTGGCTAAACCACCTCTAATGCGTGTCTAAACATCCCGCCCCTCACCTCAGCAGCATGTTCTCCGGTTGTATTGTAAACAAAGGCGCCGTTAATATCGCTTATCAGTTTGAGCCCGCTTGAGAAGCAGAGGATATTATTGAAGAAGATCATGCAGAACCTGTGCAAGCACGGCTTTAATGGGAGGCTAATATTTTGTGTTTGTTGTTGTCCCATACCCCCCCCCTTTTTTTTAGATACTCTGTTATTTGTAAATGATACTGCTTCTGTTAGCTTTTAATATACGGGTTTTATTCTGATTAAAGCTTTAATAAAGTACGGCAACTGCACATGCATCCATGTTTAACGCTTCTCATAGCTATAATATGTGAAAATAAGTGTATTCACTGAGCTGATGATCTGACTGAGAGAGAGAGAGAGCGAGAGGCGGAGAGAGAGAGAGAGGCAGAGCGTTTGCAAGCAGTGGCGAGACTTCGAGAACAGTATAAAACCGCTGTCTTTATAACATTGATTTTGAAACTTTTGAATCCATTAGAATCGTTAGAAGGCAGAATCTCGATTCATATATGAATAGATTTTTACGTTCTAGTTTTCTCTTCCTCTTCTCTAAGCAGCACGCATGTCGCCTCACACCAACCCCCTTTGCTCGTTTCCCCGAGGCGGGTTTTATGTAAAAGTCTCTGGTTCTTGACGTAACAGAATAACCTCGGAAGTACATCTTTTTAAGTCCCTTACAGTTACGTTTTTTGAGGCATTAAACTGCCAGAATTTAAAGAAAATATCTCCCTTTGCATTGAACTTTGAGCGTCGTAGCTTTGCAGATGTTGTTTATGCTCAAACAGCAACATTACACACTAACTAACGTTAAAAAAGTGAAATCGCAATCAACCACCCCTTTAACAGAATTTTCATTTTTGGGTGAACTATCCCTTTAAAATAAAGTGTAACTGTTAATGCCTAATAACCATCCTATACACCAAGTGATATCAATATTTGTAGTCTTTTGCTTAGATAAATACATCATTAACAATGTCGACGCAACCCTCCTATTAAGCCTCTTTTCTTTTGTTCTGCTCCTTTACTTTTCTTTTTCTTTTCCACTTTCCCAGTCTCTCATAATGTGTACCTGCTGTCGTCCCAGCTGGAAGATGTCAGAGCCCAGGCCCACAGCGGCCAGTATGGAGGCACAGCCCAGCAGCAGCAGGTCACTCTTTTTCCTCTGGCTGCAGCGCCGAACTGAATCCTGTGAGCCTGTTCCCGGCCCTACACCCGCTGACCCTAAACCCACCTCCTCCATCGCTCCATTACTGCCCAGCTCAGGAGCCAGACATCCTGGGGAGCTGTCATCAAACTCACATTGCTCCTCTACACAGAAGATAAGGGTAGTGAATTAATCATGAATAAAGAGAAACAGATCATAAACGTCCTATAATTTCAGTTGATATCTGTTTGATGTACTGTGTTGGGGACTCAGACTCACCCATTTCATTTAGGCTTGAGAATCCAGCTGTCATAGGAGCATGTTTTGGGGACTTCCCCAGATTTGGAGCACTGGAGGACAACACCTTACCCTCCCCAAGTGACTTTAACCTAACAAAAAGGGGAGCAGCTTGATTACATTTCAATTAAAAATCAAATGTAGTTATACAAATTGTATAATATAAATATAAAAATATGAATATGTTTTATTAAAATCAAAAATAGAAACGGTATTATTTAATGGACCCAAGCTAACATGAACAAACAGTTGTAATTTTTTCTAACAAAGAATAATAACTTCTGTAACAAATGTAGCTACTGCTCATTGTTAATATTAATGCATGTAACTAAGGTTAACTAATGAGACCTTATTGTAAAGTGTTACCTATTGGTCTTTATGATTCTTTTGTAGTTTAATGTTTGAAACATGTTTCCTTTAATTTTTTTTGTGTATTGCTTTAATTGTACCGTATTTAAAATGTTCAGGTCTTTTTTTGTCATAAGGAAGAAAGTTATTAGAACCTGTTATACTTTATTATGTCAACACTTTTTGCAACTTTTTTCAATATTGTGATAATACTGTATACTGTGATAAATGCTTTGGCAGTTATCACAACATGGAAATTTGATACTGTCACATTTGCCTTATATGTGTACTAAGATATATATAATATATATATATATATATATAATTTACCTCTATAAATACCCTCTAGAGTCATTAAGTAAATTAAAAACCAAATTATTTTGGCCACAAAAATTATATAACATAATAATAAATAATGAAAAAGTCATTATAAGGGACTTTCCTACATCAAATAAATAATTAGTAATAAAAATAAAAAAACTAGTTACATAAATAAAAAGAAAAAGAAATACAACTCCTTTAAAGGTATATATTTTTTAGTCTACCTGTCCTCTCCACCGACTCTCTCGCGCTGATGTGTGGAGCTGGGCCCCCATGTTCGGCCCTTCTTCTTGGTCCCTAGGTCTTCTTTCTTACACACTGCCGTCCGGCCCCACGTCTTCCTTCCATCACTGGGCGTCACTAGACCACACAGCAATACAAACACATTTCAGAAAATATCCAATTTATCTTTGTTTTTGCATAATACATATTGCTACCTAACACAGCATAAAGTATGGATTGCATAGAAACACAAGTATGTAAGCTAAGACAGTCTCAATGCACTTCACAGACACATTCAACTCTTTTAAGTGGTATTGATTCTTGGCACACGGCAATGCAGGCGTACATCAATATGTAATAAGCTACACGAGCAATGTACTCTGGTCCTTATTTATTCTCCTATATAAAACCCAAACATTCACACATTGACTTACGGCGTATGGCTCTGAGGCGAGGAATGACCCCTGGGCTGGCAGGAGGAGTGGTGCTTTCACTACCCTGACCTTTCCTCTTGTCCACGCTGGGTGACGCTTGCACCGTGATCTTATGTTCAAAACCTAAAACAGACAGATGCTGTCAGGGACTTACAGAATAGGATTCTACATAGATAGAATTAAATAGACTTTAAGGGTATATTGGCTGGACTCTTCAGATTTCAGTTTGTTTTCATACCCTTGTATGATAAAACATTTTACTGGACAATAACACTAATTTTGATTAGGTATAAATGTACAGTACATAATGCAAAGCTGGTCAAAAGTTTGGAATAATTAAAATTATACTAAAGAAGTCTCTTATGCTCACGAAGGCTGCATTTATTTGATCCAAAATATAGTAATATTAGTCATGTTGTGAAATATTATTACAATTTAAAATAACTGTTTTCTATTGTAATATATTTTATGATGCAATTTATTCCTGTGATGCAAAGCCGAATTACTCCAGTCTTAAGTGTCACATGATCCTTCAGAAATCATTCTAATATGCTGATTTGGCACTCAATTATTAACAGTTATTACTGGTTCTTAATTATTAATAATGGTTCTAATTCTTATAAAAAAAAGCAGCATTTATTTGAAATAAAAGCTTTTGTAACATTAAATGTCTTTACTTCACCTTTTTAAAATCAATAAATGCCTCTTTCATAATTAAGCCATTGATTGATTAGTTTCCACAAAATGCTGGGCAGCAGATACCAAAAAGTTTCTTGAGCATCAAATCGCTTATCCGATGATTCTGAAGGAGCTCGGTTTCTATCTGCTGAAACCTCAGCTTTGCTGTCGCATGAATAATACTCATAAAATATATTAAATAGCCAACTTTCTAATCGTATTTGCAATTTTGCAATAGATCTAATTTGACTGTATTCATCTTGCACAACCAGCACAAGATATATAAATTCAGCCTCAAAAGAAACAGCATTAAACAATGGAATCTTCCATACTTTTGACTGCTAGTGTATGTTCCCCATTTCCACCCACCAGAAGGCAGACTGATGCAGTTGCGTCCCTGCCAAGTTTGAGCTTTCTGCTCTTTTTGAAGTTGCCTTTGCGTTTTTTTTTTTTTTTTCCACATCGTGGTTTCTTTGATACATCTGAGTATTATGATGTTGAGCTCTCTCTCCACAATGTCGATCTCCCTCTCGGCTAACTCCTGCTCACGCCTCCTCAGATGCTCCTCTTGCTCCCTCTGTTCCTCAGCTGCCCGCGCCAGAGCTTCCTCCCAGGATCGCAACTCCTAATGAACAGGCGATTATTTAGACCACTAATCCACTAAGCCTACAAGTTATTGCTTATAATATTGTTGCTTGTGTAATTTCCCTAAGCGTAGCGGATTAGATTTTCCCACGCATTAGGCTCTCTTTGCCGCCTGTTGTCAGAGGTGGAAAGTAACGAATTACATTTACTCGCGTTACTGTAATTGAGTAGCTTTTTTGTGTACTTCTACTTTTTAAAATAATTTTTAAAATCTGTAATTTTACTTTTACTTTTAAACTTAAGTATATTTGTTGGAAGTATTTTCCTTTTCCTTTCGCTATAAAAACATATTAAATACACATTAAGTCGAATAACAAATATAAAAAATGCGGTCCCTGGAAACTACTGCAGTAAATAATGGGCAGGAGAGCAACCTGGCACTAAAATCACAAGAAAGATGCAGACGGACAAAACAGGCATTAGTGGAGCAGACACAGCTGAAAACGAAACCCCGTCGTATTCTGCTGAAGTTGAACTCGAAGAAAATGAAGTGAACCCCTGGCCATATTTATGCTCCATTATGCAGTGTAAGCTGTGTTTGCCTAGGGAGACCAAACTAGCAGCTTATAAAATCTCGACATCAACCCTTCGCAAGCATGTATAGGTAAGGTAAATACTTGCATCATTGCATTGGTGGTTAAAATGACGCTTTGACAGTTTAGCAAGAGGTTTTGCACAAATTAGCCAAAAAGACAGTGGTGCGGAGTTGTGCGATATTTCGTCTGCAATAATATCGTAATTGTTGTTTTAACCATGTATTATCAGTATTTTGCCAAAAACCAAACAAAACACTCCGTGAAGTCTAGTAGATTAGACTAGTGCGTGCGCATTTAGAGTGCGTTCTTTCACTGCGTGATTCAGTCTGTTAAACTGCATTTAGAATGATCACAAAATTGAAGATATAGGGGCAGAAAATGTATATATATTTATATCATTTTATATAGTAAATCAATATCACACGAAGCTATTGCGCGTGGGCTTACAATGACTTACAAAGATACATAACAGCTAGTGTATGCACTACCTGCTTTATGCAAGCACTATATAGGATAAATCACTATACAGGTTTTACCCTATTATACTTTATCGACACTAATTGATAGGTGAAGCAACAAACAGCCACCCACAAATAGTCCATAAACAAAGCATCAGGCTGTCTTTGAATTCACATGAACAACGGTTAAAGTTACACATCGTCAGGCTACAGAAGAATACCACATAATATTCCTAATTCCTCCGTTACAATTAGGGCTAAGACATCGGAGTCCGCAGACCATAACAACCCAGCCAAACAGCACATAAGTGCAAATACATGCCTTACCTTCCTACCTTACAACGTTTATTTTTCTTTTCTATTACTATCTTTGAGTTAACATTACTCAAAACATAACTATCGGCATTCATCGTGAAACTTGCTAATTAGTGCATTATTAGGGAAGGTGATTTGCAAAGATTCATTACAAGACATTATATTCACTTCTTCTGTAGATGAGACTGGATCACGAATGATTCGTCCGAACATAGACTTTTTATGTAGATCGGGGGCGCATTCCCTTAAGAAACAAATGTAATCCACTGCGAGTTCTGCGGCTCAGATGTCAGGAGTAAATGAGGACTGCTATGTTCATTATCACATCTAACACCGACGACCACTCCCATCTCTAAGAGATTCCTTCTTGTCTACATCTGCTCTGGCTGTGACACATGGGCCGGGGACTGATGACAGCTTCACTAGGGGTGGTATAATAAGGTAATACACCAGTCCAGTCTGTGCTGAAACGCTGCTGTCAATCTAACTATCGTGGGAGGGGCCTGTCTGTTTGATGTCACACAGACAGGCATTTGAGATCGCCTCGATTTGAGAAAGGGGTAAAGATTTGAACTGATAAAAAAAAAAACACGGGGTGGATTTTTATCATTATAAAATAAAAAAGGGTGTTGTGTACCACCCTGCCACCACTATTTCAGTTCAACAACTTGTCAAAGTGCTGTAGCATCCTCTGAACCCCTTAAGTAAATTTAATTCATGTAATGGTAACTATTTTCCCTTGAGTAGAATAAATTTCGTACTCTTTCCACCTCTAGCCTGTTTTATATTAGGAGGTCACATAATTGTGGGTAAACATAACCATTGTATCTTTACACCACCCCCTATCTGGATCTCTTTATTAGATAACTAATTTAAATCAATATGATATATCTGTAAATTGTCAAGAACCATTTAAAATGTCTGGGGTCAGTTAAGTTTTTATTAGTACTTTTATTCAGCAAGGACATTCAATTGATCAAGGTGATAGTAAAACTTCACATTGTTTGTTTAAAAAATTCTTCATATCTTCAATTTCATATAAATGCTGTGCTTTGAACTTTCTATTCATCAAGAAATACTTGAGAAAAACAAGCAACGATTTTCTTAACAAAAATATTACGTAATGTTTCCAATTGCTGATTATAGCAATTTTCTGAGCACCAAAGCAGCATTTTAGAATATTTCTGCAAACATGATTCCATTTAAAAAAAAGGTTTATCATAAAATTTTCAACAGTTAAAGCGGTCATAATATTTTGAAAATATTACTGTTATGACTGTATTTTGATCAAATAAATGGCGCCTTGCTGAAACAAAGAAAACATTTACCCAACAATTTCCAACAAAGCCCCAAATTTTTACTTTAGAATAAAACAACAATTATTTATTTGGAGTTTTTTTATTTAGTATTCTGTTTTAAAATTAAAAAAATATAATTTAAAATTAAACATTTGGTATTGTTGCTAAAAATTGACAGTACAGAATAAAGGCCAAAATAACAACACTGTCTTAATTACTGTACTTTGTATTTAAAATATTTAAAAAAAAATTAAAACCTCACTATTTACAGGACTTCAAATGGACTGAGTATATGATAGAAATTTATAATATTATTTATAGGTTTAAAATTTTACATGCGTAAATTATATGGCTTATTAGTGGTGCTCCGATGGATCGCTACCGATCACTATCGGGATCGGGCGGCCGGGCCGATAATCGCTTTAGGGATGATTATCGGCAAGTCTCTCTCTAAAAAGGGACCGATCCTAAACAAAATGATATCAATAGCGGAGTACGCTGCCGTGAGAGGTTTTGCACGACATGCAGCGGCACCATCTCAGTCTCTGTCTGGAGCGGGTGAAATCATTATAATGCTGAAGGTGAGGTACTCACCGTCATATTTCTTCATTAAATAACTTATAAAATAAATTGAAAACCTTGTGTGAGACATAATTAATCAGAAACAGCGTGAGTGAATCACTGCGCTCTCTCTCTCCCTCAAAATACGCAAATGGCTTCAAATCACAACACATCGCGTCTGTCTATAAGCGAGCAGCACTCTGCACAGTTGACACAGGAATTGTAACTTGCACAATCGAGGCGTGTCCACAATCGTCCTAAAGTTTTAGAATTGCATTACATTTTACAATTCTTGCCATTGTTTAATTACAAAACCATTAAGCGCGTCCGCCGCGCACTTCTGAGACCGTGCGTCCATGCAACCCTCGCAGCGCCAGACCATATGTCAGGGGCAGCAGGAGGGTTCACATTTGCAGGTGTTATGTGGTGCTATTTTGCCGCGCTCTGTTAACGGAATTAATAAAGCTTGCACCTCCAACTGCGCACTCACCCCGGTTGGTGTCCGGACGGCGTGGTTCCAGAGCGGCGCGTCTGCCAGCAGTGCAGAGATCATTATCAGACCTGAATTAAAGTGACAGTGCATTGTTTGCAGTAAGTATGAACATGTATTGACACGAAAATGTAGTAATTACAACATAAATGCACATGATGAAAGTCTACTGTGTTTCACAGTCAAAACATATGGCTTTTTGGCTAGGTTTAAATGGAAAAGAGCACTTTTAGATAAGGCAATAATAGATGCACTCGTGGAGTTAGGAAAACAAAGTTCTTTATGAACTGCGCAGGATTGTTGTAATAAAGATTTCAATGCAAAAGGAAAGGCAGTAGAGCTGACTATTTCTGTCAATAAGTTTGTGATAACGTAAGAAAAGTAGTTTCAATGTTTTGCCACTTGCTTGAGCAACTTAATATATAAATCTAGAAGTATATGCAAAAGTAAAAAGCATTGAATAATGTGGTTCTTATATTTATTGTGTTTAAACACATCTATGAAAGATTGTATTACTGTAATGTGTAAAAAACTAATTGCAATGCTGAAAAAGCATTTTCAGTGACTTTGGATTTGAAATCAGTAATGTTTGTGTTTTGTGGAAACGCCATGATCTTAGTGACTCCTGTGTGGAAGCACAGTCCGTGCTGCTTCCCCTCTGACAAGAGTCTCCTAAGAGGGGAATTCCCCCCATTTTTCAAAAATGAACTTCAGGCCCTGAATAAATGTCTAAAATCCAGACTGGAGTATCACTATATCTAGTTATAAATGATAAAAAGAAGGCTTAAAAAGATCAGTATCGGCAGATACTGCTTCCTGTGATCGACAATCGGTGATCGGCCCAAAAAATCCTGATCAGACACCCCTAGGTATTGTAGGGCTGTTGAACATATAGGGCAATTGGTGATCCATATTTATTGTGGCAAATGGTTTTAAAATATCAATGAATATATATATATTATATATATAGAATATATATGGTTATATATAATATCTATATATGAAGAGAGGATAGAGAGGGTAGAAGGTGTGTAGCTCCCGGCACCTATTTATACTATAGTCGCACCGGTAGTGACGTCATGGCTGTGACACCGGCCAACGAGTTGGTGTTTTTTCAAAGTATGCTTCAGACACGGGTCACGACAAGGCGTTTCCCCATAGCGACCCCTAGAGGACGCATTTCGAAGTTCCCATGAAGGAACTGTTCCTGTACTCTGATTTTGGCTGTAAAACACCACCCCCCTTGGTACAAATTTAATTTTTGTTAAAAATCTAATAACATGAAAACTCTGGACATTTTTCACACTTGGTTTATAAATTATGTCATTGTCACTAAACTATGATAACTTTTCTGAACACGTTTAACTTTTGTTTCACAGAAAAAAATTACACAGTCCTTAAGGGGGGGCGTTTTCCCCCACTCTATATACAGTATATCTATATATATTGTTTTTTTTTTTTTATACTACTGCACTGAAAGATTATTTCAGAAGTTTCACACATGCCAACACTCGTAACTTTCCCTTGAGTTGTATTGAATTATAAAACCAAACATCAGTTTATATATGGTCCTAACCTTCTGTTTTGCGCTCGCAATTCAATCATCAAACATTGCTGATCTCCAGCCTCCAATCGGATTTCCCCTTCCTTCCTGCATGTAATGGAAAGACCTCGAGCGGCATCTTAAAACGGTCTGATTTGCTCATGTCCACCAGCCTGTGTCAAATCCTTTGCCAGAAAGAAGGACTCCCTGTGGGTTAGGACACCACACTCTACAGAGAACGAGGAGATGACATAATAATGAGCTATGCAATAAAGAGTGGATATCCAAAGGTCAGTGTTTCAGTTAGTGGTTCAAACCATAACTGTTTCTTGACCACTCCAATCAGGCTTTGAAAAGGCCGCAGGGTCAGGTGGAGGGGGTATGTGAAGGAATCAACTTGTTCATGCAAATTACGAAACTCACCTTTCCATATGCCCACCAAAGCAAGCATCGATTTCTTCACGTAGGCACCCCTCCCCAGTCAGCAGCTCCCAGAGGAACACTCCAAAACTCTGACTACACAAAAGACTATAAATCGTCCCACATAAAACCTCTAGTTAGGCCGCAAAAAGATAGTCCAGCAGAGCCGAGGATGGCAGCTCACCTCCACACATCTCTTGCTTTTGGCGAACAAGGGACAGCTTTGATTGACCTCAGGAGCCATCCAGGCATTACGTGCCCGCTGCGCCGCTCATCTCGTGGTGCATGCCATTCCCGAGCAGACAAAGGCTGTGATCTTCCGAGCCGAGATCTTTCCACTCAGATCGTCTCTTTCCTACAGCTCCAGAATCATAACTGAGGGAGATTGAAATCGAAGACCAGAGAAAACATGAACCAAAAGTAGGTTGGAGATAGGGGAGCGAATTTTGGGCTCTTTTGCTGATATTCCTTGAATGATAATGAGCAACCATACAACTTCTGCATGTAATACCAGTATTATCTCTGTGGTGCTCATTAGAAGTCAAACAGATTATTTGTCAGGCAGAAGCTTTACACCAAGATTCAAAAACAGTATCCTTGATTTGCACTTAAGAATAAGCCAAGTGCAAACGTTTTAACACCGTGTTTTCCAGATGACAATGACCAATGTGGGAACCCACTTATGAGCAAAAACAAAACTGCATCACAGACATCGTTAGATCATCCTATCACATTCATTGTAGCCTTTATACTACAATATTAGAGATATTAATTTTTTAAATTCCAGACTGTATATTTCCCCCCTTCTCTATTGTTTTTGCATATAAGTTTTTCAAAAGGAATTTATATTCGCAACTCATTTTACTCTACCATCTGTGACGTATTTCTAAATGAAACCGGATGTTCAACGGGACAATCCAGGCGGAATTTGATGCAGCACCTGAGTCCTAAAAAGAGTGACAGTCACTAACACCACAATGGAGTTCAATTGGAATGCTATCCTCTTGAAACACCATTGGTACTTTTGTATTTTTTATTTTTTTTTAAGCTTTGAAAATGCTTTTAAAAAAAGAAAAAGAGTCACCAATTCATAGTTTCACCACCCTTGATGTAAAACACACTCGTTGTGAAACACACGTTGGCCAGAAGCGATGGTTTATAGTTAAAAAATTTTAAAATGTGTGTACTTTTCTTACATAAAGCTATCATTTCATATCAGACGACATCAATTCATGCCATAGAGATGGATTACATTTCTAAAAATTGTTTTTTTCATCTAGTTAAAGTCATACACATTTTGCGCAGCATGAGAGTCAGTAAATTATAAGTGTATTACATTTTTAGGTGGAGTAACCCTTTAAAGGCCATTCATCCATTCAAACTCTATGCTAAATTGCTACTAATTAATGTCACTTGGAAGAAACTAGCCAAATTATGCAGAAATTATTCATGTCCTAAAAACCCCTGAACAAAACAGGTAAAACTAGTGCAACCCAGATAAATTAAATATGACCCTGGACCACAAAATCAGTCATAAGGGTCGATTTTTTGAGGGTGCAAAGAAATCAAAATATTGAGAAAATTGCCTTTAAAGTTGTACAAATTAAGTTCTTAGCAATGCATATTACTAATCAAAAATTAAGTTTTGATATATTTATGGTAGGAAATTTACAAAATATCTTCATGGAACATGATCTTTACCTAATATCATAATGATTTTTGGCATAAATAAAAAAAATAATAATTTTGACCCATACAATGTATTGTTGGCTATTGCTACAAATATACCCGTGATATTTATGACTGGTTTTGTGGTCCAGGGTCACAAATACAGTTTACATTTGTTATTGTGTTAAGTAGCCACCTGATGACGAATATAACATTTGGATTCTGAAGCAAAAACAGTTGATAATCTGTCCTAAAACGCTACCTAAATAGTTATTTGGCTTTTGTTAATCTTATCCAATGTCCCATGTGGTCACTCAAAAGAAAATAAGTTGTTTCAAAGGTGGACCTAGTTGCTACATTTTGATGAAAGCAGATAAATATTTTTTGTCTCTGGAATAATGAACTGTACACACCATTCAAAAAGTCTCTTATGTTCACCAAGCAGTTAAACAGTAATATTTTTGAAATATCATTACAGTTTAAAATACCTGTATATTTAAAATGCAATTTATTCCTGTGATGGTAAAGCTGAATTTTCAGCAGTGATTACTCCAGTTGTCAATGGAGATCCTTCAGAAATCATTCTAAAATACTGATTTGGTGCTCAAGAAGCATTCTTATTATTATCAATGTTGAAAACAGTTGTGCTGCTTAATATATGACTTTACTATTACTTTTAATAAATGTAATGTGTCCTTGCTGAAAGAAAGTATTCATTTCTTTCCAAAAACAAAAAGTAAATCTTACTGACTCCCAAACATTTGAATAGTAGTGTACATAATGGAATAAATGCAATGTATTCCGGAATGGACTAATTTGAATAATTCACAATAATACCATGTATTAAGAAAGTAAACCGGGTCAATTTTGAATTAACAGACTCAACAAAACAGAGACTTCTTGACTTTTAGAGCGATATCAAATATTTATCAGCCAGTAGCATGTATGCAGGCAACACAGAACACCAAAGAGAAACAAGATCTATTACACACACACCCACCCACCACACACACCCACCCACACAGACCCACAACCACACACAACCCACCCACCCACACGGCTCCGTGCTCTCTCCTCTTTCCTCACTTGGTAAAGTACAAACTCATCTATACACAACACAAACTTACCTTTACAACACAAGCGAGACACATGACAAGCTTTAACCTATACTCATAACAGGCACCAGTAAACTGCATGTGGACAACAGGTTCAATATTTCACAGAAGTGGCAGTGAAGGACAGAATGATCCTGGCATTGTTATTCATTGAATTCAGATCTATGTTTACTGAAACTATCAAGATCCACAAACTTAGTTTATTAGAATAAGAATTATAGAAGTCAATAGGTACACAAGTCAAAAAAGGTTGGGAAACACTAGTCATGCCACATGAGATTATACAGTTGCCATAAAGACTTAAAAGAGCTCAACTAGAGTCTAGTTCACATTTACAAACATGAGTCACACCGGATAGAATAAATCATTAATACAATGTGAACTATAGCTTTCTTTACAATACTATACTTCATATGTGTGTGCGTATTACATTTCTATATAAATATGTGAGTGTGTACTGTATGAGAGAGTGATGCTAGTCTGTGGTGCCCTGTTCTTTCCCTCCTCCCTGTATTTCCTGCTGTTTTTCCTTGTGTGGGCAGGCTATGGAAATGTTTGGAGTGTCAATAGTCAGCTGGACTGGTTTGAGTGGGGTGGGGAAGGGTGGAGTGCAGCCTGCTCTTCCATTATCACCACACATATGCAAACGGGAGCAGAGAGAGAGAGAGAGACAGGAAGAGAACACAGCTGAGTTTCTGTTTGACCAGCACATCACAAGCTCAGGTTGAACAGGTGGAACCTTTCTCTCTTTCCCTCCAGATTATTACAATCATCAGATAGACTAATACATTATAAACTGCTGTGCCACTTTATACAATATAATATTATATTATATAATATGACATGCAGATCATTAGATAACTAGATGCATGTTATTTGTATAACTAAATGTTGTGTCAATGAAAATAAATTATGATCATTTATTATAATGATCCTACTTACGTTTTTATTAAATAACAAAGATTACATTTAGCATTGCCTATATGCATTTACAATATATAGATAACATAATATGAGACCGACAGACAGACAGACAAGATAGATAAGATAGATAGATAGATAATATCTAATAAGATGAATGATAGATAGATAGATAGATAGATAGATAGATAGATAGATAGATAGATAGATAGATAGATACAATGTTTGCACCTATATGAAGCCAGGGGTAGTAAATAACACAAACTGTCTTTTAAAAAGAAAAAAAGAAACATATACTGCAAACAATTAGCTTTCACATTTTTAGAGATGTATTATTGATCAATTCCAGCAATATTAAATGAAAAGATGACACAATATAGCAAAAACACTGGATTTTAATTATCACTATTATTATATAGTGGTTGAGTCAAGTACTGACAAGACAAGACTTTGTGTGTGTGTGCGTGTGTGTGTGTGTGTGTTGTGGTGTGGTTGAGATTAATGATTTAAAGAAAACTATTCTAAATACAATTTTTCTGTCACACTTTACAGTAAGGTTCCATTTATTTACATTAGTTAACAACATTAGAAAACAAGAACTACCAATGAAAAAAAATTCTAAAGAATTTATTAATCTCAACATTTAATAACACATTATCAAAATCAAAATTGTTTACTGTTATAATAATAATCAAATCACATCTGTTCATATTATTTAATGGACCTGAGCTAACATCACCTAACAATGAACATGTATTTTTATTAACTAACGTTAACAAAGATCAATAAATACTGTAACAATTTCAACATTTGCAACAACTAAAACAGATTTTTATTAATTAATGCATTATTCAATGGTAACTAATGGGACCTTATTGTAAAGTGTTACCAATATGTTTTAGTGAACTTGTTAAGCTATAATTTGATTTTATCCTGTTGTTCATTCTTTGTGTGAGTAATTTCTGTTTCTCTCTTCTGCCTCTGGTGTGACGGGAGATTAGGAGAATAGGAGATGGCTGTTAATAAGGCATTGTTATATGCCTGTCTTAGTGGCCATATCACCCTGAGGGACAGTTGCCACCAGAGGGTTATGAGGGGGTGAATGTGTGTGTGCATGTCACAGAGAAAAAATATATAGATTGTGTGGATATATGTGTGGAGAAAGAGGGTGTTCATGGGAGTGAATAAAGAGGCACAAAACACATTTGTTGAACATGTCTGAGGTTGAATAAGCGAGGGTTCTCGTCCTCCTCTTCAGCGTGGCGCTCCATACACCTTGATTGTTTGTTTTTTCCATGTCATCGTCGTGTGTGTGTGTGTGTGTGTATGCTGCATATGCGTGAATGTTTGTTCCAATTAACTTCTGTTGTGGTTCTTCACTAAAGGCTACTGCCGGACATTCAGGGCATGCATGAAAGTGCATGTTTATGTGTTGGGATGATATATGAGAGGACAGTCACACAGGTTTTACAACTCGTAACTGTCTAACATCAAACACTCTCAAACCAACCACTGTATATGCACAGGACATCAACCATAACTCCCATTCATAACATTGATATTTACACTTTATTCACAGTCTGTGTATCAAATTAATTAACCTGATAATGACTGATCATTCACAACATCATTTGTTTAATAATTTGTGGTTAAACCACTAAAATGTATATAAGAAATAAGATACTATGGATGTTTTTTTAAGATAATTGTCAAATATAGTGGTTATATGCTGTATATATATTGAGAGAGAGAGAGAGAGAGAGAGTTCCCTTAACATAAATATTCTGTCTTTCAAAGAATTACTCACTCTGGACCCCAGTTGGCATAAAATGCAACTTAATTAGCATTTCCTTTATATAGATTTCAATTTGCAGCTACTTTAAACTAAGCCTGATGATAATAGAGTGCAGTATGGTGTCAGGGCACAAACATCTGTCATGCTGCAACCCATGTTTAACTGTTTGTCATTACAACAAGCAATTTGACCCTTGACCCTTCATGATCCGATTGGAGACTAGACCATTTGTCTTTTCGACAATCCATGAGAACGGCACATCATCCAGTCTTCACACAGCAGTTTAAAGTCAAGAGGGTGATAAAATATTTGAACAGTCATGATTTATAATTAAGCAATAAAGAAGTTGTGCTATTGTGCTAATAGCTTTTACTATAGCTTTTGTAATATCTGGTAAATCACACAAGCGTGGCACAGTCCTAAACTTTGCCTGATTTGTCAGGCGCACAATCCAAGAAAGAGACAAGCTGTCTCTGAAACACATTCTCTCACCCACACAGTGCTGTCCTCTTTGTCTCCCTATGGCTCACTGAAAAGGTCTGTGTCTCAATCCCTCACTGAGTCGCCCACTCTTCCATATCTTCTAATCTGAAAGCACGAATTCCCCCTCAGTGCCATATATAGTGCACACTCAGTAGGGACCACGAAGAGTGAAATGAAACTGTCCCCTGAAAGCAGGAACAGCTGGTACTGTGGCTGAGTCAGGTCCCTTGTTTCCCCCGCCTCCCACCCCCCGATTTTACCTGCTGCTTCAGCCCAGGTACACTACATTACACTGCTGAGAGAGAGATTTTTTTACAGTCCCACATGCTGACATAGCAGTTTGAATCCTTCATTTTGTATTTCTCAGGGGTTCCTATTTTCAGGCCTGCATCTATAGAAAAAAGTGGTAGGCAATGTATCAGATATTTGCAATGGTTTAACTGGTGATGTAAAACACAGCAACATTGTGAATATTACAATCAGGCATTCTTGTGCTTTTTTATTTGGCTATTAAAGGGATAGTTCAGCCAACTAACTACTCACCCTCATGTCGTTCCAAACCCGTAAGACCTTCGTTCATCTTTGGAACACAAATTAAGATATTTCCGATGAAATCTGAGAGCTTTCTGACCCTGCATAGACAACAATGCAACTGACAAGGCCCAGAAAGGTAGTAAGGACATTGTTAAAATAGTCCATGTGACATCAGTGGTTCAACAGTAATGTTATGAAGCTACGAGAATACTTCTTGTGCGCAAAAAAAAAAATGTATTAAACAATTTCTTCCCTTCTGTGTCAGTCTTGTGGCATTTTAAATCAAAATGTTATAGTATTGTATGTAGTAAAATATATGCATTACCATGTTGTATAGTGCGAGCATACCCTAAAAGTGAAAAATATTTATAATATTCTTCCTTGTGTTTATTATGTGAAAAGTGTGTAGAAAAATAGAAAATAACTGAAAATTTTAACTAGTTAGTGTTTAATTCACCATTAAAGGGGTCATATGATGTTTTTAAAAAGAACATTATTTTGTGTATTTAAATGTGTTTATGCGGTTTAAGGTTTTTTAAAAAAACACATTATTTTCCACATTTTTGTACATTATTGTTTCTCCTCTATGCCCGCCTTTCTGAAACGCATCGATTTTTACAAAGCTCATCGCTCTGAAAAAGCAAGGTGTGCTGTGATTGGCCAGCTATCCAGTGCGTTGTGATTGGCCAAATACCTCAAGCGTGAGACGGAAATGTTACACCCCTCACATACTATTGATGCCGTGTCCTCCCCCGGCCGTGATGCGCAAGGACAAAAACATTTAAAACCTATTATAAACGAGGCATTTGTTGCATTTAGTGGGGACATAATTATGGATTATAAATGACTTGTACTGTCTTTTTAAGCGATGCGTTGCATCGCGCCGCGTAGACATAAAACCCTGTCTGCATTTGTGATCAGAGAAATGACAAACAACACGTGCTACTCTACACTGCCCAAAACTCGCGTTTGATTCATCAGTGGCAAATGATAAAAGAAAACGTACTTACGTGAGTTAGAACTGCCGGCATTTTAGTCTAACATTACTCTCCAGGATCAGTAAACAGTCCTCCATAAATGTGCCGGCGATCCAAGCTGCTGTATTCCCTCAGCGACTAGCACAGATCAGCAGCTCAGGCATGACGAAGCGGATATCGTCCTCTTTTGGAAGACCAACCAAAGTAGTTTCGCTTTCACAACGAAGCACACAGTGTCTTCTGGACATGGTGGCAGCGGCAACAATACTACAGCAAGAATAAAAGTTACGCCTTCTTTCTTTGCGTGAACATTTGGGCGGCGTTATGCAAATCTTCCCACATAGTGAGGTAGATATGTGGGGGCGTGTTCGAACGAGCCGTTTTAGGTAGACGTGGTTAACTCTTAACTTTTATAAAGAATATCTCTTTGGATTTGAGACTTTAGTTTTTGCAAATTTACAGATCTTCTTTATGCACCCAAGAGCTTGTAACACTCCAAAGAGAAAGAAAAAAAATGAATATATGTCTATATACTCAGCTTTGAAAACATATCTCCTGAAAACATATGTATATATTTCTGGACTGATAGCTTTCTTATATAGTTGGTTTCAGCATATTAACATACAGCCATCAAAGCAGAATTTCACTGAAAAGGTTATTGACTAAGAGCGCTGTTGGCAAGCATGGCTGTGGGCCAATCAGCAGAGGCATGACTAAGCTAGGCGGGGATTGTTTGGACCAATCAGTGAGTGTGGCCCCCTTCTCCTCCCTATCCTCAGCAGTCTCTGGGAGACGGCGTTTCCTCTTTATCACTGTGCCCTACAGACAGTCCCTCTCATCCCCCTCTCTCTCTCTCGTTCTCTCCATCTCTCTCTCGCCCTGCCTACCTCCCTCCATTCCTGTATGAATCAGATTCCAGCTGTCACCTGCCGAGGCATCCATTCTTACACTCAACTAAAGGGGGAAAGAGAAAGAGAGACGAATGATGATGGGAATGGTTGAACAGAGTATAAAGGAAAGAAGCAAGGGCAAGAGGAATTGGGGCATATCATCAGTGTGTGTGTTTGTATAAGTATGTATTTGTATTTTTGTGCTTGTGGCTTTGTGTGCTTTATATGTGGGCGTGCTAAACATAGGGAGTGGCGTGGATATTTAAGGCAGCAAAAGAAAGAAAAGAGAGAGGTGGAAATATATCAATACTAAAGAAGGACTAAAGAAGAGCTATACCGTATATGGAAGTCTGTTTGGGCTTTATAGTGTCTAATGAGACACTCATCATACTGACGGTCCCCATTCATTTCATAAAGCCATGTTTAAAGTGCTCTTTTGCAGTAGCTTCAATGTATTTCATGTGGTTATTTTGTATCTTTCATACACAACTGTAGTCTGACATGAAAAGCTCCAGATCATAGCCAAATACAGTCAGGGTGGAGAATGATCTCTACTATGAATCAGAAACATACCACATAACCAGCGTAGGCTGATTCCTGAACGAATAACTCAAATGAGTTGGTTCTTTTTAGTAAATCAGAAACATAAAATGTAACCAATGTAGTCTGATTCTCAAACAAATGACTCGGAGTTGGGGGTTTTTTGTGTGAAAAAACAAAATGAAAGAAAGAAACAAATGAACAAAAACATAGAGCAAGTAGTTTTGTTTGATTCCTGAATAAAGGAGTTGGTTCTTTTTAGCAAATCAATACCATACAACACAACCAGTGAAGTCTGATTCCCAACAAATGACTCCAATACTTTTTTCTTTTTAGTGAAACAAACTATTTTATAAATTAAATTAAAATTAAATGATGTTGCCTCATTTACTGTTTTTTTTTTAGTTTTGATTAATCTATAGTTAAGACCAATTATTAGACTGTATTTATGCCACTTCTACAAAGATGTCATTAAAACATCTGAATCAGAATCACATTACTTCCTCATTCCCATCCCTAGCAAAGTGCTCACTAACACACAAGAAAGAAAGAAACTATAAATTTAAATGTGCAAAGGGTTTCAATCTAGTAGAGTGTGTTTGGTTTTACAAAGACCTTGTGTCACTGATACCTTTGGTTGGCTGCAGAAGCAACACCAACGGCTCATTGAGCTTTAATCAGTTCCAGCACGGCACAATGTTGCCCTCCAGGAGAGATATTACAATGGTTTTGTACCCATATGATCTTCTGCATGGTGACTTTCAGACATTAGATGCTGCTGCTTTGTTGCCTGTGCTTTTAAAAAGTCCTTGAGGTTCCGCATTCTCGTTTAGAGTCAAATTTCTGCCTCTATTCGAAGGTCAATATTAGACTGGCTATAATGTCAATAGATAACAGCGTAATTAGAACTTGTGCTGTACTGATGATGGCCTTGTTCTCTAGACATACATTGAATCTCTTTTAGTGGCATTTGGAATGCAAACCACCAACCAGGAACTGCATGAAAATTTGCCTGAATAGGGACGAGAGAACTGCAGTTGAACTCTAGAATAGAGCCATTCCTTCTTTTCCATCGTTTAATCCTCTCCAAACTCTAGTGTTCAACTTTATTTTATCTTCACATATGAATAGTTTATTTCAGGTAAAACATAAGGAATCTGAATTGGCACTGACATTCTCTTCAGCCGTTGTAGCATTTAATGAATTGTTGTAATAGGACACCAGTGCTGGTAACCGCACGGCCTCCCTCTCCCACAGGGTTAAATGTGCCTGTGGACGCCAGCTTTTCCCTGTGTCAGCTGTGCTGCTGTCATGCCTCTTTGAGGTAAATGTCACCTGAGGCACATGCAAAGAGACACATGACACAAGCAGCACCTGACAGTCAGCAAAGCACCTGCCTGCCAGAGCTACTCCACTTGTGTGTTGTCACACTTGCAAGGCACACTTTTTGTTTCTTAACTCTTCTTAAATAATTAAAGCACTGTATTAAACTCAAAAAATTACACACCATCTGAATATTTAACACGTTTTCGGAATATAACAAACATATTTACCTTAAAGGTTATGTTATTGCTGCACTAAACATTAGTGAAATTACAAAACTGAATTACAACCCACACAATAAGCCTGTTTTTCAAAACAGGGTTTCCCACCCCCACCACTCCCCTATTTGCATAGGCTACCGTAAAGGGGGTCACTGCCACCACTGCCTTGTTTTTTCCCACGTTTGTCACTCCCCCGTTCGCTGGAAGATCCACTAAAATGTATAAAGGATTTACATCAAAATACATCATAATTTAGAATTAATAGGCTATTTTCTGTCCTGTTTCGACCTCTCATCTGAACGCTCTGTTTGAATAGACGTGGCAGATTGTAGACTTGAACGCCCACTGCTATGATTGGCTAATAGTTGTGTATGTTTGACAGCGTACATTCCTCATAGATGGACGCTGCTGATTAAGGTCAAAAACACATAAATAACTCATTAGGCTAAATATCAAACGAAGCAATAGTGACAAAACAGTTGTGTAGTGCGACATTACTGTCGAATCCAATATAGTCGGCACAGCACAGTCTTTTAGTTTCAATCTTTCTGAAAATCCCGCGTCGAATTGTACCTTGTTTGTAAACAAATCTGCGGTAAAATGAAGTGAACAAAGGACCAAGTTCTTACTGACGTGGTCTGGATCTTCATTAAAAATAAAATTAATCCACTCTTTCCTAATGTTGGGATCAAAAGGAAGGCAATGCAAATACTGCTTTTCCACATTTTGGCAATGCAGCATCTTCTTGTCTTCACAGCCATCTTAATTGTTTTGTTTTCTGCATAGACCTGCGTTTGCCTCTCTCATTATTTACACTACATGAAGGAATCGGTGGGCGGGGCTAAACAGGCAGTGATGTTGAAGCAGGTGTTGATCTTCTTCTGTGGAGGCGGTGCTTATCCACACTATTACAACATAGAATAGAACATTCCAAAAGCTGTCGTTTTAGCAGACTGCCTTCCATATAAGCTGTTTTTAGTCTAACAAGAAAGTCTTGCGTTCTGAAACTTACAGGATGTTTTTATAGTACAATGACCTTTTATATGTCAAAAGAACAAGGGTATTTTGGTTTCTCAGTTCATGACCGCTTTAAGCCATAATACACACGCCCCAAAACTAACTCAATTGGATGAGCCACTGTTGCTGGTCTGGATGCTCAGCGTAATCAACCTATCATTGCGTAATTTGTTGAGAACAATATTATGTGACAACAGTCAATGGAAACTAAAAACATTAACCCAATAACAGCTGGATTCAAAATCACACCGAAAATCAAAGTAAAAGGCTGAATTACAGGCTGAATTTCATCAAAGCAACTTATAATGTAAGTAAGTAGTGTGTATAGACCCCACGTGCCTGTCAACAGCATCTAGGCATGCTCCTGAGGAGACAGTGTATGCATGGTGTCCTGCATGGGGGATCTCCTGCCAGACCTGAATCAGGGCATTAGAGAGCTCCTGGACAGTCTGTGGTGCTACTTGGCTGCTTCGAATGCTCCAATACATAACATCCCAGAGGTTCTCAACTGGATTCAGGTTTGGGGATTGTGAGGGGCAGTCAATGGCATCAATGTCTTCTTCATCCAGAAGCTGCCTATACTCTGTGGCCAGATAAAATAGAATATAACTAAATACAAAATAGGGATGCACCGATGTATCGGCCGCCGATATTTATCGGCCGATTTTTCATCAATTTACAACCATCGGCATATCGGCTATATAAGGAAAAAGGCCGATATAACAAACCGATGGTTTATTAATTAACTGCGTGAAGGCACTGAGCTGTATAATGTCTGTTGCATAATCCTAGCGCTGCTGTCTGCACTTTAATGCTAATCAAATAACAAAAGATCGCACACTATTCTTGACTAAATAACTTTTGTAACTTTCATAAGTGTAGCGGACCTCATCTGAATGATGACCAAAACTTTACTGATGTTTTAAGTTTATTGCGTCCTTTTTCACTCCAAAAAAATCACCATAAGAGCTAAACAAAACACAGCACGAGAAGTGCACATTAAACTCTCTCTCCCAGTTGCATTACCATCAACATACAGCAAATTACACAAAACACTTATTACAACTAACAGTTAAAAATTATATACAGATCTCTTGCCTTTTCGGGGGGTGCTTAATAAATTGACAAACTTTAAATCCGAAGAACTGGGTGCTTTCATTACCCATATAGCTGCTCCGAAGATGAGAAAACCTGTCAAAATAAGAGTCCCGCCTTGTTAATGGAGATCTCATACATATTTAAACTTACAAAAAATATTAAAATGTACACAAAAACAAATTAGAAGATTAATCATAATAAAGTCTGTTACAATAAAGAAGGATTAATATGTATTTAATTTATACAGTGAAGTGTTATTCTACATTTGTTTACTTTATTTCTGTACCCAAAAACTGTTAAACCTACATAAAAAGCACTGTTTATTTAATATGTATCTTTGTTCTGTTGTATTTATGTAGGCCTTCTGAATGTTAAATGGATCCAATCCATGTTCATTACAAATTATTTGATGATGCAGCAATAAAACTGCTAGTATAATTTAATGCAGGTGTTTTTGAACTTTGCTGATTTAAAACATGATCAAAATACTATTTATAAAATGTCAAATAAGAGAGGAAGTGACAAATATCGGTATCGGCCAATAAGTGATTGTTAAAATCGGTATCGGTATCGGCCCCCAAAAAATCCTATTGGTTCATCCCTAATACAAAACAGGATAAATTAGTTAGGATAAATTTATAAGGTAATTGGATCACATTTTGTTACATTGCTAATAATTATGTTTTTTTTTAATCGTATTTGTGACAATAGACACAATACAAAACAAATATTATGTTTAGGGCCCTATGAAATGTTTTTTCCCCCAAATTCAATTTTTTTCCATTTAAAATTGTCTGTATTCTGCTTTTTTCATTAATTTTTTTTTAAGATCCCATTTTTATGGTTTTTAAATTTATTGAAAGCTTAAAAAAACTTTTAGGGCCCCATAAAAGGACTCTTTGTCCTCCACCAAATTCTGTTTTCCGTTTGAATTTTTCCAGATTTCAGAACATGCAGACTTCTTAAAATCCATACTGCAATTTAATTAATTGTACAGCCCTACTTTTGATTAATCTATCCAAAATTTTGCAACTTTCTGTGTTATACTGTAAATTCCATTTATTAGCTCATTAAATAATAACAATATATATTGTAATGTGTATATCTCAGCATTTCATAGAATTTTTCTTATCATTGAGCTGGAAAAAGGTAATAAATTGGGCCTGATTTACCATAATTCACCCAACTACAATTTGAGATGAATTCACTCTACACTCTCCAAGATAATAAACCATTTTACCTCAAGGGACTGGTTAATGAAAACATTGCTGCTGTGTAATGACCTGTTTACAGGACACTCTAATACAACCTGTTCTAGGGAGGCTCTGCCTTGCTCGCGTCTGCCTTGCTTTCAGTGCTCCAACAATACTCCTCTGACTTCTATGGCACTATAGAAGAGCAGGCCACCGATGGGCACTGTGCTGAAGATTTCTGACACTCGGCCATGCCAGTGCATTCTGTGTACAGAGCTATAGTGGCTGCCTGTGTTGTCAGATTTGCATGTGTTGTTCAGTGTGCGTTGCGAGGGTATGTGGAATATAACACTACACACTCTGTGTCCTTCCCACCATATCCACGACATGCTCTATGCTTTGTCATGTGGTGGACATGGATGTATGGTCTGTGCCATAGTAACACCTGAAAACACTTCTGTAAGTGTAAATTAGGGTGACCATACGTGCCATTTTCCCAGGACGTGTCCTGGCCAGGATTTCTATATTGCCTAAAATATCTAGGTTTTGGCTTTGTTTGCGTGTGCAGACCGATTGGTGTATGACATCAAAATACCATTCAGACGGTTCCTTATGCTTTCAAAATGCTCTCGAGGTACTTTGATGTCAAACACTGATCGATCTGAGCCGCGTTAAGTCGAACACACATCCTATGTACGCGTAATTGCATCGCTTTGACCATAGATCCCACCTTCTCACACACACCATGATTGGTCCATTATGTACAATGCTTGCATGTTATTGGTCAAACTACTTTGCGATCGTTACCTTCAGCAAGCATGAAAACAGGAAAAAACAAAGCCAAAACAAATCCTGGCAAGGACGCGTCCTGGGAAAATGGCACGGCAGGTCATGATTATTAGGCTGTGTGGGCAGGTCTTGCTTATTGACTGTGGTGCTGCAGTCTATAGTAAATGTGTGTGTGTGTGTGTGTGTGTGTGTGTGTGGTGCATTAGAGTGTATGCTCAGTTTGGGTGTGGAAAAGCACTTTGTGTGTTTTCTTTGCTTTGTATCACGTGAGCTCTGGGCCAAACCTTGGACTCTAACTCTTTAAATAGAAAGCAACTGAGAAATTCTCATGCCTGCAAAAAAACGTGTCTGGTTATGTATTAACTAGAACAGTTTTAAAGATACTCTCTCATATGAGGGCTATAGTCTTCAGTTCATTAACCGAGACCATCAGAACTACTTTTTATTGTCTCTTTATTGATTTCTGTGGCAGATACTGTGTGTACTGTGGCTCACATTTAAACTGTGTCAAAGTTGAAGCAAAGAAAGACACTGACCTACACCAGTCTCACTCACACATACCTAGACAAAAGATGACCAATTCCATTCCACAAAAATTGAGTTTTTTTTTCAAAAATAAGCCCACTCTGATCTACCAAAGAGTAACAAAATCAGTGCTGGAGGTTAATTTTACTGGATATAGCCTATATCAAAGAGTAAATCAATAGGAAATGGTGTGAAGTGACATTTATTGAACAAACACTAATTTATTTCTCCAAAAAATAAATATTAATATATTTTCCAAACCATGCAAGGTGCGCTATAGATCACGGTGTTTAAATTCGGCTTGAAACCGTCTTTTCTTCCCTACTGTAATGTACAGTACATCCAAATGAAATGGCTTCTTGAAATAGAAAACATGTAGGGTCGGACTTAATTTTGTCCATTGTAAATTGATTGGATTGTTGGATCGAACTGCTGATCTCGTGTGAGTGATGGAGGGGAGGGATTATTAAGAGGGGGAGGGGAAGTTATTGTTTTTGATTAAAGATTACAAGGGCATAAGAATTTTTATTTCGGTAACACTTTAGTATAAGGACCGATTCTCACTATTAACTAGTTACTTATTAGCATGCCTATTATGAACATATATGGCCTGGTTATTAGGACGTTATATAAAGCACATATTCTGCATGACCATATTCTACATGCCTAAATTAGGAGTTTATTGAGGCAAAAGTCATAATGGTTTGTTAATAGCAAAGTTGGGGGAAAAAAAAGTAATGACAGTACAATTCTAGTTAAACAGATTATTGAAAAGAAAAAATGTCAGGGTGTTGGTTCTATCAGTTGTTTGTTGATTGGATGGAGCCAGATCTGAATGTGACCATGCATCTGATTGTAAAAAAGACGCGAGGTTTAAGCAGACTAAATAATTGAGTTGCGATACTTTGGTTAAACATTGCAAGATAAAAAAGTACCAACAAATATTAAATGGGTGAATCGTTCACAATAAGATCAATAACATGCAATTAGAAAATAGATAGATAAGGTGAATTTCCATTTCATGCCAACTTTAGTATGATTCATTAACATATAATACCATAGAGTGTACTGTAAGTTTATCGCAAACAGAAACACCATGAAGCAGAATAAGATTGGACATATTTCACAATTAATGATGTGTAGGACAAATTCATTGCCAATATTCATGCCTGCGTAGAGCTGCTGTTGAGCACAGAGTGAAATGAGTGTGAGCAGAGCCACAGATGAGCAAATATATTAAGCACACTTTCCTAGAATGTCCTGTCTCTCAAGTAATGCTGGGAAATTCAATTAATTACACTCAGTTGCTTCACTGGATGTTTCGATAAAAAAGAAAAATGATTCACAGACTTCCCAACACTGCCTTAGAGTGAGGACATGGGAGAAAGCGATCTACTGATTGATGTCTACTTCTTCGTCAACTAAATGCAATCAAAACAAAAATGTATGTCAAATCTATTGCAAATAATAAAAGAAAAGTTACTGCAATTGAATAACATTTCTAGTTAAAATAAAGAGTAATCCTCTACATATGGCTGTACAATTTGATAAAAACTGAGAATGTGATTTAAAGTGATAAAAAAAACCTGCAGGATTGCTGAGCTTGTTTATAGGGCTGAACAATTGGTGATTATATATCAATATGATTTCAAAAAAATATTTTATCGGGATTATCGTTATTGCTAAAAAAATCAAAATAATATATTATTGTATTATTGTTAATAATAATAATTACAAAAGATTACTATTGTAATATTTTACTGTAAAATAAAAAATCAAGTATTTAAGAAAAATAATAATATTATTTTGAAATAGAAGATAAAGAATTTACGGTGTTCAAAGCATTAAACATTCAAGCTTGTATGGTTTGGTGGAAAAACGAAGTGAATCAGTCCTGATAGTCAGTAAGGGACAGAAATAAAACAGCTATTACCACAATACTTGGTCTAACCCCTACAGATAAAATATAGTTAAAAAAAAGCTTAACCACTACCCTCAAATTGTCAGTCCCACTGTACTATAGTTTCAAAATTGGACCTAACTAAATACAATTTGGTATCGTGTCTCATAACTCTAAATGGTATTGTGCAGAATGTTTAACAAATAATAAAGGTTTGGACAACCAGACTTTTTTCATGGTCACTAACCAGTGTGCAAGCAATGCAATAAAGTCATGTGCCCTAGATACTTTTACACCAAAAACATTG
Organism: Sinocyclocheilus anophthalmus; assembly: GCA_018155175.1. Classification (NCBI taxonomy): domain Eukaryota; kingdom Metazoa; phylum Chordata; class Actinopteri; order Cypriniformes; family Cyprinidae; genus Sinocyclocheilus; species Sinocyclocheilus anophthalmus. Next base: position 161,207 of record JADLZN010007560.1, read on the forward strand.
ATCACCCGTCAGACTTAATCGGTGAGGAAAAGCGAATGCCATCCTATTACTATAACTGGACGGAACCAAACATGTGTTGTGAGATGTTGATTTGTGATCCCTATAAGCGGGGCATGGGGGTGTTGTCGTAAAGGCAGGAGAGTGGCGTTGTGAAACTGTCAGGCATCTTTTGTAAAGTTTTTTGTAGCCTCAAGAGCAAAACTTCTGAATACAGAGTCTGTGTGAAAGAGATAGTAAAAACAGAAACCTTGTAACACACTAACATAAGTCACAGTTAGATAAGTACATAGTTTGTGATGTAATGGCATGTGCAAGTGCATGTATGCATTTGGCAGATGTTCCAAAGTGACTTAAGAGGCTTTCAATGTATATTTTTATGCATGTTCTCTAGGAATTAACCCCATGACATTGCCGACGCTAGTACCATGGTCTACAAATTGAGCTACTTAAAATAAAGACATATAACTAGCAATTTATCTGTCATTTGTGACATATTAGTCACTCTACCCTGTACCCCACTGACCCCGGTGCTTATAACCCACCACTGACCCTCTCTCTCCCAGTGTGAGTTCAGACCCTGGGGCTTTTCCAGAACACGTAGCCATACATATATACACATCCCTTAGTATTTTCTTGTCCCCTGTATCCATCTAAACTCTTATGGTCCAGACGCTCATTTTCTCATATCCACCCTCCCCCAGTCAGGCGAGTGACTCCTGTCATTGTCGAGGCATCTTTGTCTTAGATATGCGATAAAGGGGTCATTGTTGCTATTCTTCTGTGTTCCCAGCCTCTCTCCTCGTCCAGTCTCTCTCTCCATAATTTATTTTTTCTACACCTGCTGGTAAAACAGTATTTGATAAATCTAATTTTACATAAATTTACATGCTCAGATGGTATGGACATCACATGACCAACAACTGAACTGTACTCACTAAACTGAACTCACTAAAATCAATATTACAGAACAGCCAAGTCAGGTAATCAGAAGTCCAAAAAAAACCTCTAGTGAGTGTGCATACAAGAAACGGTTTCCCAAGTGTTCTTAATAGACACGTTAATGCCTTTTATGTCCACAGTTGAATACTTAAGCATGTCCTGTAATTGAAGTTTCAGTTGTCACAACACGCATGGCACACTAGTTAACTGAACTAGCTATTATGATAATATCTACATTGTCATAGACTGCAGAGTGGTCACAAGCTGATATAATGCTCATATATAATCTGATATATATTACAATTATTTGAACAAGGACACAGTAAAACTATTAATATTGTTAAATACGATAAATTAAATGAACGGTTTTCATTATATTTCAACAGTTTTCATTTATTTTAAAATGTTAATTTTATATTGGTGATGACTAGGCGATTTTCAGCAGCTATTATTCCAGTCTTCAGTGTCCCATGATCTTTATTTGCCGATAATCTCAGAATTGTCAAATATTATCTGATTAATGTGTCTGACTAATATAATATAAAATTAAAGGGGACATAACACACAGTTTCTGCCAATCTCTTGTTAATCTTGAGTACCTATAGTAGTACTGAATTCCTTTGTATCACTGAGGAGTCTTTAGGTTTATCAGATTTATAAAAGACAGATGCGATGTTTTGTTACGCTTCTCTAACCGAAAATTAGAAAAACAGTCAAAGTGATGGACGTTCGGCCCTGGGCAGGAGAGCTAAAAGAGGCGAAGAGAACGCGCGCAATAGATTTTGAGTTTTTTCTAGCAATACATCTGCAAGCTGACAAACATTGATACTAAATAAAACAGGAACAAAACAGTGTTTATGATCAAATTTTATTTCATTTGTTCATTATTCAAAAAACATTTTGTCACCAAAAACTGCAGTAGCGAACAAACATTTGCACAACTCTGGAGAAACAAACTGCATCCACTGTTCCCTTAATGCTGGGTTTTTTGGGGAAGCTGAACAAGGTTATCTTTCTCTCACAACCACAAACACACACTTTTTTTATGGGCCACTGTTGATTTTGTGGTCTAAAAACAAAATTACATATCCTTCTCAAGCAAGGGCAGTGCACAGTGCTGCGCGACTTCTGTAACAAAATGAAGTAGTACGTTGATGGGCGCGCTCTTGTCTCGCTCTGGGGTGTGTTTTCCAAAAGCAACTATGGTCGCAAGTTCCGTCATTACCAATAGAGTTAAAGAGAACTAACGACCATAGTTAGCTAATAATGCTTTTGGGAAACGCACCCCTGGTTGATGTGCGCGCACGCTTTTCCGGGAGAATTCTGCCATTTATGACATCATACAGGGCTATATTCGAAAAAAACTTTCTGAAACTTATACGAACCCTGAAGGAGTGTATTTGGCAGAGAAATACTCCACCATACATCCAACTCGTTTTTTGAAACTTTGGCCATGTTTGCCATGAGAAGTTAACTCTTTAACAGTGTACATAAGTTAGGATGAATTAAATATCATTAGACCTCCCCTTTACGTTGAATACAAGTACTGAACATGTGCCACAACAATTTGATAGCACCAGACAGTGTGCGTTAGCCATTTGCCATTTCTGTGTTCCAGTAAAGACCTGCCTGAGGAGTGTGTCAGGGGAAGGTGATCGGGGGTTTAACGTTACTCTCAGCTGAGTCACCCTTCCAGTTGATCCCCATTTCTCTTTTGTTTTTGCCAGTGTGTGGGCCATTCTTTAATAACGGTAACTTAAGTCCAGTGTGAGCTCAGTTAACAACATGGACTGACCACCGACTTCAGCCTATCAACTCACACACACAGAGTGACATCACTTTAAAGGAGGTCACAGTAATCAGATTATCCTAGTTATTCAGATGCACTGACAACCAGCAAACCAAGTATGTTCAAATTAGCCCCCCAGGCAACGTGAGGGAGAGGCAGTTATTACAGTAATTTTGGTATGCTAATGTAAATGTCTTTGTCCCTGACTCTTTGTGTCATTGTTCTAATATGATACATTTACAAAGCACCATTGATTTACACCAATTGTGAGGGGCTACTTTATTTTGACTGCTAAAATTTAAATATCAGAGTTAAATTTTGTGACAAATGCTGACGCTAGTAAGAGAATGCAGTTATTGGTGAGGTAAAAGGGTACCATACACACAAGCCCACTATAGTGTGTCGTTGAGAGGGGACTGTACTGTGGGGGAGGGGGATGTCTAGGGTGCAATAGAGGGGAGCTGGGAAGAGGCTGGAGGGCTTGGAATCCGCCTCTGTTGCCACGGCAGCTGTGCCAATCTCCAAGTACGCCTACAGTTTGAAGAGGATACCTGAGCTCAGAGCCCCTGGATAATGAGAAGCAGTGAAACTCTAAACTCTGACAGCTAATGCTTTTACCCCTCCTGTGTCTACAGGGGCACGATAAACATGCATCCCATCTCTGGGAGAGGGAGCAGCACTGGGATGACTATTTTCATGGATTTGACAAGGACAGGGATTAGCAGACTTTACTAAATCTTCTCTTGAGTGTCTGTCAAGCTCTGCTACTGCAAAAACTGCAAAAGCTGTACCCTTAGTATCTAGTGTGCAGTGTTCCTTTTCCCAAGTGCATCCATACTCATTCATTCAGCTACTCTCTTCTTTCTGCCCACAACAACTCCAACTGCGCTTAGCAGCAAATAGCACAAAGGACCAAAAATAGCCCAATGTTTTACAGGGCAGAGCAGCTCTCCTTAAGAAGAGGAAGCAATGCCACGACAAGAGGCTATGAGCAAGTCCACACACAGCATCTATTCCTTTTGTTCTGTCACTACAGTCGCCCCACCTGTGCAAAACCCATAATTCCCATTGCAAATTTGAGGATGCAGAATTATATATTTGATGCACTGCATTTATGTTGGGACTGTATCTGTCATGCTAGAAGTGTCCCAAAGGCATTTACCCTTAATCAATATGTTGCTGCGTATGAATATGTGTTGGTGTTGAGTGCATCAGAACATTCTGAGAAAATGTTTTGCAAATGTTGTACCTTTAGGGGTACAACAGCTTGTTGCTGGGGCTGTACCCTCAAAGGGACATCTTTGTATCCTTTTGAAACCTTAAAGGTTCATATTAGCATCTTAAGGGTTCATATTACTACTCAAAGATACTAATATGGACTTTTAGGCACAGATGAGGTGCAAAGTTGTTGCTTTAGGGGTACTGACCCAGTGACAAGTTCTTGTACCAATAAAGGTGCAATTTTTGCTGTGAAATATAAAGAAACATTACTCACTGTTGCTTGATTTGAGGTCTCGATGGATGATTGGCACAAAGGTCTGGTTGTGCAAGTAGTCCATTCCTGTCGCAATCTGCACAGCCCAATTCACCAGTACCCGAGGAGGAACCTTCTTCCCAGCAAGTGCCCGGTTAAGTGCCCCGCCACGGGCATATTCCATAACCAGGCAAAGATTTGGCTCCCGCAGGCAAACACCTCGGAGGGCAATGATGTTTCGGTGTTGGAGCATCCAGAAGAGCCTGGCCTCCTGCCTCACGTTCTCTGCCGTAGCACTGATGTCCTCATCTGGGTCCTGACGAGCTGCTTTAACAGCTACTTCCTCACCTCGCCACACACCTTTATACACCTTTCCAAAACCTCCAGCACCGATCACCTCCTCCAAGCACAGCTCTGAGAAATCAATCTCCAGTGGCGACTCCCCACCGACCAGACCTCCCGGAGGCAACGCTGGATAGCTGGTGTCCCGTCGGGTCACATAATTACTAGGAAATATGCCCACCTTGTCCTGGATCTTGCCAGTCCACCAGCCCTCATCTCCAGACACTTTTGAGTCCTTGGAGAGCACCTCCAGTAGGTCGCCACGTCGCAAGGTCAACTCCTCGTCCGCTGTGGCCTCATAATCAAAGACAGCTGTCCAGTATGTGTTACTGCCTTCATGATGATGAGGAAGATGGGAATCTGGGGAGTCCACTGAAGAGGAAAAAGTAGAGGAGTTCTGGCTGCTGCTGTTGTGTGTCAGGCAGGGTATTGAGTTTGCATTTGCTGGGAGGGCAGGGGGAACTCTGGGTCCACAGGAACCTCCCCTACTGGTACAAGGTAGCGGGGCAGCACTGCCACCACCTCCAGCTCCTACTCTACTCAGACTCGTATATGGATCCATCACTGAGTGTTCAGGTCAGCGATGTGGTCTCAAAAGCTGGAGGAGGCCCTCTGTCAACTTGCGCACAATATCCATGCAGAGCCCATCTACTGAGTGCAGGCCTTCTTGATGAGGAACGAAATCAATAAGTAAAGCTTTTGCTGGGCTTCCACTGCACTGTCCTCACCGACTGCTTGGATTGTCCACAGCACACTTTGTGTGTGTCTTAACATTTATAGAGCCATTTTAGTCAGTCAGTATGTGCTAACAGCTCTAATATGATGATGCTCTATAGTGCTATAGATTTATAGATGATGACACTGAAAAAGAGTTTTGCTAGAGAAACCAAAGTCCTTGAGATTAGGCGAGAATATCCAGTCCATCAAGGTGTGAGAATCTTATCTTTTTGGTTACTTGATGCAGCATTGGGCTTTTCCATCTGAAGAATCATTGAAGACACTGCTTGGTTGGTTTCTCTTTTTAACAGCAGAATCCAGAAGTAAACAAATATTACTAAAGATAATACAGTAACTAGATGGGTCTTCTGATAATTTGCCTTACATCACACATCATCATGTTCTAGTAGGGGTTAGGTTCTACCTAAATAGCTTGCACTGGAATGTTGTCTTAACCTCTAATCCTCTGATTCATGTAAAACTCTCATATTTGTAAACGTACATCGATGTTAAACTTTTTTTGCAAATTAATGTTAATGAATATTCATAGCCTTAAACACATGCATGAGCAGGCTTAAGCCTTAAGGCATCCTCAAACATTCAGCTCTGATTGGCTCACAGAGATGCACCAGCTCGCGATCTCAAAACATCCACAATTATTTGCACATTTGTGATATTCACTTTACGTGTCTCTTGTGTTGTATAAATTCGAAACATTGCGAACGCTGTAAGACAGTTCAAGGAAAGCGCGCGTCCATTTTAAGATGAGAATCACAACATGACATGACACAGAGACACAGGCAACACAGAGCCGTGGCTGTCATGAGCTTTAATCGACATACATAATGTACGCCACATATTTATCGCTTTGCACATCGGGAAAGGCATATATTCGGCGTATTAATATGTAATCGATAAACGTTACTATAGCCACTACAAGTCTACTGTTTGCAATTTAATCCAGGTCATAAACCAAAGCGACTGTCGGTTCGTGTTATTTCTATGAACCGCATGTGCAAGTGCTTACTTCGATCATTTCGTCCTCATTTTCCATAATTGTCATTTTAACAGTAGACATTTTATTTTCATAGAGCAGTTGAATCATCAAGCGGGAGTCAGATGCGTATATAAATAGAAATGTATGACAAGCTAAACAAAACTTCGGCTTGGTATTGGATTATTATGATACAGCGATATTGATATATTTCTATGAAGAATGAGAGTGATGCGGATGGCTTGCATAAAGGTGACTTTTATCCAGGTCGTAGCGATTAGGCGACGAAATTCTCCATAATATGTTTATGTTGCCCAAATAAAAGCCAACACAAGATGTGTCCACCATCTTTACAATGACAATACTACTACTAATAATATTAATAACAATAATGGTAATAATAATATCCACCTAATTACTTTCTAGATTCTGCAACGATATTTCTTTTAATCCAGAGATCATTGGTAAAGTATGTGTTCCTCCAGCCAAATCAACCGGTTTTCTGAATTCGGGTGTATGTTTGTGGTTGCCTGGATCGTTCACCGTACATCACAACATCCACACAGCTCGTCGCATGGGCGTATCATACCGCTGAAATATTGCCATTTGTTGTACACATCATCGAATTCCTCTGAAGGATGCTCTTGTAATCGTGCTTCCAGCTGGGTCAGTTGGTCGGCCTGTCGTTCATCTCAACTTGAATCGTTTCTTCCCCTGTTTCCTTTCCCTGTGAGAAAGGCAATCTATTCCATGGACCAGGCTGTCAACTCCTAAGGCTGACTTTGTATCCAAATACACCGGCTGGACTGGGGGTGGAAGACAGTAGGGCATTCTGGGAAATGGAGTTTATAGTGTATGCAAAGTGCGTTTGACCGTATTAGGATCATTTTATATAAGATAACATACTTACTAACCACAATAAAGACAGTAACACTGCAACATATTGTTACAATTTAAAATAAATATTTTCTTTATTAATGTTTTAAAATGTAATGGCAAAGCCTTATTTTCATCAGCCATTACTCCGGGTTTGAGTGTCACGTGATTCTTCAGAATTCTAATAGGCTGATTTGTTGCTCAATTCTAATGAATTAATATTGGCACTCAATTAGGCTATTAATGTGGTTCTTATTATTATCAGTGTTTTGATACTGAAAACTGCTGCAATATTTTTTGTGGACAACTTTTTCTATCGTCCATCTGAAACATAATTCCCCAAACGTTTAATGGTAGTAGGCCTATATCACGGTTTCCTGAAAAACAATAAGCAGCAAAAACTTTATATTATTGGCAACTTAATTGGAAGTCCTCTTTATTACCCTGAAACATAAAATGATGGATCTCTAATTTTTCATTAGGCAAAAATATCATTTTATAATCTTTATTGTCATATACCTGTCAGGTTACCTGACTATATGACAATAAAGATTATAAAGTGATATTCTGACTCAGGTAGATGGAAATGCAGTCCAGTGAAACAGCAGACCTGCACAACATGTACAATATTGAGAACAGCTTTGCTCCATTGTGTCATACTGCCCTCTGGTGAGATTCTGGATCACATCAATGGCAGTTTTTCTTTTTGGCCTCTTGTAGTCATGCCATAATGTCCTGTTCTCTTTAGCACACACTCTGTCTGCCATGACTAAGTTGATTTAGGTTGAGCTTTCAGAATAGAGGACATAAGATCCCAGTCCCATTTACCTGCTCTTTCCTCATCACTCTTTGGTCTTGTAATAACAGAATAGAGTCTGTGGAGCAATTAAAGAGATTCATGGCAGCAGATAATGACATCATTTCAGAGGATGCAGTTAGACGGTGATTTTAAAGCAAAAAAAAAGAAAAAAGGATTTGATAAATGTTTTGCTCTGGAAAACTGAACAGACTTGATATAGACATCAACCATTGTTTTCTAGCACTGTACTCTATGCATTGGGTCTTTAACTATTTAAGTGTGAAATTATGTGATAACCCGAGGACAAGGTTTGTTTTATTTATATTTGAATTTTTTTGTAATCAGTGTAATGTAAAGACATTTAAAACCTGTTGTATGGTGGTGAATAATGGCATCACACATTGCTCTCCTGTTTTCATGGACATGCAAATTCACTAGGCCGCTTTAAATATTTTTGCTTATGGAAATTCACACACATTTTTAAGGCTGGTATATTTAAATGTGAATCTCCATTAAAATGGTTTCTGACCATTCACTTTTTTTTGTGTCAGAATCCACAAATACGGTGTCTCTTTTTCAAAGCATTAGGACACTTCTTGTTGGGTTGAGGAGTCGTGTGTGTCGCGTGGATAGTTTTCTGCGGGGATAAGCTAAAAAGGGGGGAGGCTTGGGCGCCCGAAAGTAGAGAGCTCTTATGTGGTTGAACCGGTGTGGAAAGGGATACTGTGCTGCAGTAAGCTAAACAAGTCTTTTTTCTTTTTTTTTATAGTTACAGTTCTAGACACATATCTGTTTCTATAATAAGATTCTGTACAAGATTAAACTTTTTGATTTACTTAACTTACAACGGAGTGGTGTGGGGGTTGTGTGTGGTTGGGGGTTGGGTTGTGCATAGGAAACCTAAACTAGAAAATTGTTACCACGTATAATAATCTATTCGGTTGAACATATATTAAGATAACTTTATAAAGATCGACAAAACATATTTACCAAGTTACAGGGCTGCAAATTATTTGGCATAATGTGGTAAAATCTGTTAAGAAATAAAAACAATTAAAAACAATTAAAAGTACATAAATAAATGCGTTAGCAAACTTGGCAGTTGACAACACAATACGTTTCAAGTAATTAAAAAAGTACAGGTGCATCTCAATAAATTAGAATGTCGTGGATTTATTTCAATAATTCAACTCAAATTGTGAAACTCGTGTATTAAATAAATTCAATGCACACAGACTGAAGTAGTTTTAAGTCTTTGGTTCTTTTAATTTTGAAGATTTTGGCCTCACATTTAACAAAAGCCCACCAATTCGCTATCTCAACAAATTAGAATATGGTGACATTGCCAATCAGCTAATCAACTCAAAACACGGGCAAAGGTTTCCTGAGCCTTCAAAATGGTATTTCAGTTTGGTTCACTAGGCTACACAAATCATGGGGAAGACTGCTGATCTGAAAGTAGTCCAGAAGACAATCATTGACACACTTCACAAGGAGGGTAAGCCACAAACATTCATTGCCAAAGAAGCTGGCTGTTCACAGAGTGCTGTATCCAAGCATTTTAACAGAAAGTTGAGTGGAAGGAAAAAAAGTGTGGAAAAAAAGATGCACAACCAACCAAGAGAAACGCAGCCTTATGAGGATTGTCAAGCAAAATCGATTCAAGAATGAGTGAACTTCACAAGGAATGGACTAAGACTGGGGTCAAGGCATCAAGAGCCACAACACACAGACGTGTCAAGGAATTTGGGCTACAGTTGTCGTATTCCTCTTGTTAAGCCATTCCTGATCCACAGACAACGTCAGAGGTGTCTTATCTGGGCTAAGGGAAAGAAGAACTGGACTGTTGCCCAGTGGTCCAACGTCCTCTTTTCAGATAAAAGTAAATTTTTTATTTCATTTGGAAACCAGGTCCTAGAGTCTGGAGGAATGGTGGAGAAGCTCATAGCCCAAGTTGTTTGAAGTCCAGTTTTAAGTTTCCACAGTCTGTGATGAGTTGGGGTGCAATGTCATCTGCTGGTGTTGGTCCATAGTGTTTTTTGAAAACCAAAGTCACTGAACCCGTTTGCCAAGAAATTTTGGAGCACTTCATGCTTCCTCCTGCTGGCCAGCGTTGAAGATGCATTTTCCAGCGATGTTTTTTTTTTTGGGGCACCTGCCCACATTGCCAAATGCACCAAAAGTTGGTTAAATGACCATGGTGTGGTGTGCTTGACTGGCCAGCAAACTCACCCGACTGAACCCCATAGAGAATCTATGGGGTATTGTCAAGAGGAAAATGAGAAACAAGAGACCAAAAAATGCAGATGAGCTAAAGCCACTGTCAAAAAAACCTGGGCTTCCATACCACCTCAGCAGTGCCACAAACTGATCACCTCCATGCCACGCCGAATTGAGGCAGTAATTAAAGCAAAAGGAGCCCCTACCAAGTATTGAGTACATCATGCACAGTAAATGAACATACTTTCCAGAAGGCCAACAATTCACTACAAATGTTTTGTTTTTATTGGTCTTATGAAGTATTCTAATTGTTGAGAGAGTGAATTGGTGGGTTTTTGTTAAATGAGGCAAAATCATCACAATTAAAAGAAACAAAAACTTAAACTACTTCAGTCTGTGTGCATGTAATTTATTTAATACACGAGTTTCACAATTGAGTTAAATTACTGAAATAAATGAACTTTTCCACGACATTCTAATTTATGGAGATGCACTGTTTAGAACCATCCCAGTATGGTGTCAAGTCGAGCGTGTTATAACACGAGTGACCACAAGGGTGAGCTATGCACTACTCAAAATGTTCCTGACCTGCCTGTTAAGTATAACGTGCTATAGATAGACATGTATCTACATTTATGACATACTATAGAGCCCTCCAAAAAAGGATTTTCTTTGCAACCGTAAAATGTTTCTGTTGCACGTACCACGTGTGCGCTGGTTTGCAAAAATGCTTTGAAATACCCCCAAAAATATGACACTGCAGTCTGACGTCATGCAATCACATCAAAGCACATTCATTTCCATGTGGAAACATGCTGTACAGTACAACACAACACAACCAAAGTGTCATTTTCACATTTAAATTACGTTGTCTCTACAGCATTGGTTAATGCGTTGGTTTTCCCATATAGCCACGGTGTGCGAAGGTATTAACTGGTTTAATGCCAGTGGCTTCTATAATCGTATCTTAACCATATGGCATACGGTTATGGATATGGAAATGGAAATGAAAATGAAACGTACAATATTGATTTGTTTTTGTTATAAGATAAATACTATATTTATAACGCAAAGAGGAGAAGTTTAAACCCAAATTCCACTAATTTCACTGTCAAAAACAGGAAAGCCAGAAAGACGGTGTCGTTGTTTAATGAATATGCCATTCAAGTGATGTCTACTAGTTGTTTAATTTGTCTGTATATCGTTTGTAATGCTGTAAATTAAACTATAAACTAACAATTTGCTCCACACGTTACATTGCGGAATTCACTGTCTTTCATACATTACTACAGACACTTGTGGCATCTATACGCGCTATGCGTCGTGGCCTGTGTGTGTGTGTGTTTGTGTGTGCGCGAGTAGCACCGGGCGTCGTGGTTTCGGTTGGCTGGGAGGAAGAGGAATAACGAATGTGGAGCCAAGAAGACTTCCTCGTTGGCGAAGCCGGTTGCGTGCTGGGGCGTAGCAGGTTATAGCGACAATGACCGACAGGATGTGCTGAGTTTTGTGGTGGGTAAGTAAGTGGTTGTTTTTACGGGATCTACACATGTGCTGCCTTAGGGAAATTTAGGGAAGTTTTCCCCTCGGTCAGCGTTACCAGTCGGTAAGGTAGAGAGTTTTTTACCGGGGATAAGTATGTTTGTTGTGCTACGATCAGGTTTAAGATAAACAATGCGATGTGAGAGGGGTTGAGTGGCGAGTAAAAAAGGCGGGGTAGCCTTGGAAAGCTTTCCGTTTTTTGTTATCTTTTTATGTATCAAGATAGAATATAGTGGGCGTTCAGTGGGTTGGGTTTTTATGAAGCAAGCACTGGTCATTATGCAGGATTTGGGATCACTGTAATGTATTTTCATTAAGTGAAAACACGTTAGCAAATATAAACGCTTTAGTCCTTCCTGATCAGTCAGCGCGCATGCTTTTGCAGGGCACTGTGTATTTTCATTCACTGAAAGGCCAATGTCTATCTTAATTATTGGTCCGGTCGCCAGTTTCACACAATGGTGCTCTTGTTCTCGCAGAAGTTGGAGTCTTTTGAAGCATCTTAAAATGATGTTTGTTGCTGGAGAGGGCAGATTGTTGCTTTCTCTTAAAGTTTTAGCACATGGAGAATCCTTGGAGAACCCAGTGGAAATGCTGCTAGGCAATCAATATATATCAGTCTACACATGTTGTTTTACAGTTTGTTTAGGCATAAATTAGCTATTTGGTTTGAGTTTAACACATTTGTGCATTATTTGGATATACACATTATGTGTTTTTGGTAGAAGGCAGAAGATTTATCTCCGCAATCTTAACAACAGGTGGCTTATGTATTGTTATTGGATTAAAGAAATAGTTCAACCACATTATTATTCTGCAATCATTCATTTACTATCATCATGTTACAAACCTGTATGACAGGTTGTTGTTTTTTGGGGGGCAATACAAAAGTTGTAGAATCATAACCTCAATCATTTGCTTTAACCCTGTAAAGCCACATGTAAAATATTGGTCAGTTATCATCTAATTGTTTGGTAATGCAACAGTTTATTGAACCTTTAAATCTAAACAACAAAAACAACATTTGGTTTGTTCATTGTTTTATTGATTTTTGTCATGTTCATTATGTTCTGATAAGCATATATCTGAAAATCTGATCGCTTGTAATGTTAATCAGCAAGATCTTTACAGCAAAGCTGACATAAAATGCATATAAATATCAATCGGCATTCTATATTGCCCAATAAAATGTATTAAGATAATATTTAAAATGCTTAGTTTTATGATCAAAGCTCTGTAGTTTTAATTGTGGGGGCCACAACATATAATGCTGTGCGATACAGTAATGACTGAATATAAATAAATAAACATTCATCAGAAGCTTTTTAAAAATATTTGAGACACTTGTAATCCGGATTTGTTGTTATCCAAAAAAAAAAAAAGGAAACGGTAATCAAGTAAACATAAGTTGCTTCAGTCCTATAAGCAAATATTATTAATAATATAAAAGTTATTCTTTTTTTAAGATTTCACCGTGAAAGTCTAGGTTTTTAGGAGTCTTTAGAGATTTTTAAAAATAGGCCTTTTACTTGCAAAAACGCAAGTTCAATCAGACAACAGAACACATGTTGTAGATTGTGTACACCAGGTTTTTCTGCAAATTATGATCATTAAAAGCCTATATGTATCAAATATGATTCTTTAGGCTCCATAGGGTTAATTTTGAATACAAGTCCCTAACATTTCTGATTAGGTTGAGAGTACATTTATGGAATTTATATTGTAATTTTCATTTTTGGATGATCTATCCCTTTAAGGGCTTTGTTATGAATATTATTAACTCCACTGCAGGTTATGCACTGATGTGTAGCTGTATAATTAAAAATCAGCATATGTTTCAGGGGAAGTCAGATGGCATTACCAGCGCACACACCACACCACCACATTAAACAATATAAAATTAGAGAACCAGACTGTCGTGCCTGGAAGTTAGAGGTTTTATTTTAGTAACTTCCTCTCTGAGGCTAATTCAGTCACATGAACGTATCTGATACAAGTCATATTGGCCAAATTCAGTTCTCATGGTTTGTGTATCGGAGAACAGTGAGGGGCTTTTTTCTGGACAAATGTGGACATCAGTCACTGCTGCCGTTGACACAAAAATAGTCCCAAACTTGGAGCCGATTCTTCTTCCAGGTAATAACTTAAGACAAAATGTGTTTTTGTGAAGCGCTGAATGCTGTTGTAAATCTCAGTAACTGCATCCAGGTGTTAGGCTAAACTCCAGTTTTCTGTAAAGTACCCTGTAAAGTAGCAGTATATCTGTGTGTGAAGGAATAGCTGGAGTTCTTTTTCCATCAACTAACTAGAAAAGCCTCTTAAACGCACAAACACTGTCTTTCGCAGTCTGCTGGGTTAGTTATTGATAGGTTGAGGGTTTTGAATAGACAAACTCAGCTGAGAGTAGTCCTGGATTGTCTGAGGGATTTGCATTTTGTCATTTGAGTCCTCGTAGGTCTGTTTAAGGCTGTGGCGGCATTTTCTTCTGCAAACATGCCTGATTGTTTTGTTTGTTCTTACATTTGTGTGTCATTGTTGTCAGGTGAAGAGAGAAATGAACAACTTATGGGCCATGAAACATGTCTTTTTAAGCTCTAAAGATGCAAAATTATGAAATATTTTTGAGCAACAGTGAGGTCAAGAAGTTTAAACCATAAGTGGTTTGAATTTCATGTAGGTCAAGAGTGAGTTATGAACAATAGCTATATCTTTATTGTCACATTACACTACACACCCTTCTCTGTGGTCAACAGTGTGTTTAGACAGACAAAAGACTTTCTAATTCATTTACTAAATAGTAGGGATGCACGATATATCGGCCACCATATCGGTATCGGCCGATAAATGCTCATTTTTTCTGTTATCGGTATCGGCCTGATAAGAAAATTAGGCCGATATCTTGTAGTGTATTTACCGAGAAATATGTTGGCATTTAGTGGTCCTTCGATGATAGCATTCTTCAGAGTGCTGCTGTGGTTTGAAGCTTTTTGGCAAAATTGTACATTGTAATATTGTTTATTTGATGTATATCTGATTTATCTCATATAGAATGCGTTTGGTTAAGTTAAAAGAGCGCTTCAGTTTACCGGTGATCATCTTTAGCTCAGCGCACGCAGCTCAAACAGCAGTGCACAACATTAATAACTATGATTGGGAATGTCGTGTATATAACATTCTAATGAGAACATTATTATAATAAAACGTTGTGCATTCTTTGGGTTTAGTTGCTGTGTTTCAGTGTTTGATATGGGAAGAGCGCATCCACAACCGGATCACACATTCTCACTATAGCACGCAATAACTGCATCATCTTGTACATATATAAGTTGTAATATTATGTTTGTTGTATTAATATTAATCTCAGGATGCATTTCCTTGAGTTAAATAAGCTGCCAGCAAAACGCTTCAGTTTACCATGTTCATTCAGCTCTTCAGCTTCAGCACGCGCAGCTCAACGGCTGCTATTTAAAAAAGTGGTATTAATTTGTTACTTTTTCAAAAATCATTGATACATTATTAATAACAAAAACCACTTGTATTTTTCTCTTATTATTTATCAACAACAATATGGTTTAGTAATTAAAATAATTAAATTATTGTCCGTTCAGAGGCTATTCCGTTTTATTGATCTATGGCGCATTCATTTTGATTCTTTACACGTGTAATGATGTCCAGTGACTTGTTTGCATTATTTATGCATTATTTTATTTATTTGTAAGACTTTTTTATGACTAAATTTGGTAATGGGAGAGTAAAAATATTTTTAAAACGTACACCGTTCAAACTAGGCTGCTTATGTTGAAGTGTTTGGGATGTGGCTTTTAATGATGAGACCTTTTTTGTAATCAGGCTCTCAAAAAGTATATAACAATTTGGATATAGATTTATCGGCCAACATATCGGTTATCGGCTTTAAAAAAAAAATTAAGAATTATCGGTTATTGGTATCGGCCAAAATTTTCATATCGGTGCATCCCTAAATAAAAGTATTTGTGGTAATTTAACTGGGCTTGACATGCTTTTGGTTTCATCTTTTGTAAATGACCAGTCTGAGCAACAAAAGGGGAAAAGAGAATATTTTGACATGTAATAACTGCATACTAATGTGGACTTTAGTATTCTCTCTGGGTTACATTCTCGGGTAGGTTATTAGTGTGGCATCACTACCTGCTTTCATGTCATCCATTAACTGGGCCAGAAATATCCCTAAAGCTGCTGAAGTTTCTTATTCTCTCTCTCGTTCACTCTGCTCTCTCCTGCCTGTTTGGCCAGAGTAAATATAGCCTGTTTGGTTTTTTACGAGAGGATAAACACAGATGTCGAATCGGACTGTTTGCCACTGCGGACTCGCCCCAGCGGTTTCTCTTAGAGATATAGAAAATGACAGAAAAGGTATAATCATTTCTCAGAAAATGCACAATAATAATCAGAAAAGGCTTAATGTAGTGTATACAGTTAGGGGTTAACTGTATCCTTATTGACCAGTTTGGCCGGCATGTGCCAAGTCACAGACTCACGGTTAATAGAGTTACTTCGTTCTAATTGTGTAATCACTGTAATAGTGTGCAAGGTAGTTAAATATTACATTAGTAATCGCACATTAGCTTGGGAGCTATTTGCATCGTTAAGAGACAACTGGTCTTTCTGCTTGTTTTTCTCATTTTGAGCGCTAAAACTGACAGCATTGTAATATGATAGGGTACAGGATAGCATATAGGCTTTATTTGTGATTGTAGAGCTACTCAACCGAAAGGCAGCAAGTGGTTCTGTCACCTCGGTGTCATGCCTTATTGACATGTCTTTTCTTGAGAATGTGTCATTTGTGAAAACTATTTCCACAAAGTGTCGGTGGAAGTCGGCAGGCTGCCATGCTGTTCTTACACCTGTTTCAGTTCAGCCTCTCCACCTGCTCCGCTCCAGAACCAGAGAGACCTGATTGACGAGAGAGATCCCACAGAGTCAAGGGAGTTTGAGCGCAGAACAAAACGAGTCTTTGATATTGGCTCCCCCCCCATTTAGAAACAAGTTGCATTCATAACAGAATAACAGAAAGCTGAAACCTAAAACTGTCATGCATAGCTTAAGTGTAATCTGGTGTAAAGTTTAAAAACAAAATATTATTAGTTGGAAGGAAAGTTTGAGTGGTATAGAGAGAATTGTAGGATATTTTTGTCAGTGTATTGTCGTCTATATAGTTATGCTATGTAAGCAATTGTTTGTTAGATGGTTTGCGTTGATGTATTTAAAAAAATAAGAGTGATGCACTAATAGAAAAATACGTTTTTTATGGTTGGACTGAGATATCAGCGTGATTATGTTTTATTAAGTATTTTTGATGTACACTACCATTCAAAAGTTGGGTTTGTAAGGAAAAGACGAAAAAAAGAAGTCTATGTTCACCAAGGCTTCAGTTTATTTGATCAAAAGTAGAGTAAGAACATTGGTTGTCCTGAAATATTCTTATATTAAAAATATGGGTGGGTGTGGGATGGAGTTGTTTTGGTTATATTTTAAAAGTAAAACTCTGCTTTCAGTGTCACTGATCTTCGAAATCAATCTGTGTTGGGGGTTGGTTGGGGGCGGATTAATATTAAATACCTTTCTTATTATCAGTAGTGGAAAACAGTGTGGTTGTGTGTGGGGGGTGTTTTATTTTGTGGAAATTTGTGATATTTTTCAGTATGGTTGGATTAATTGAAAAGTTCAAAAGAACAGCATTTATATTTGAAATAGAAATTTTAAACATTAGAAATGTTAATGTTACTTCGGATCAATTTAGTGCATCCTTGTTGAATATAAAAGGATTAATTTCTTTAAAAAAAAACTGACCCCAGAATTTTAAACAGTGTTATATTTTCAAGTGAAATCAGGCATCAAAACATATAATATAATGTACTGTACATTCAAAGATGTACAAAATATCAGCATTTTGTTGGTTATTGGCTGATATCTGTGAATATTCATCAGCCGATATTAATTTTTTTCTGCCTATTTTAAGATTTAGATCATCGTCTAATTTAAAGGTCCCCTGAAATGCTTAGAAAAATGCAGCGTTACTCTATGAGTTGACATCATTTTAACTGAAACAGGAAGACAGGGCAGGACATATCAAGCAGCCCGCCCCTTTTTAAAATAGCCAATAGCGTTCGTTTATATCACAGCTTGGGCTAGAGCCGTTCAGAGCCGTTGAGCTCCGTAAAGCCGCATTTGACAGGGTATGCCAGCCACAATCTCATCCATATTGCTATAAAATATAGCATTCTGTGTAGAATTCAAATAGCTCTGATACATTTTGTGGTCTGCGCCGACTCGCGCATGTGATCCGCTCCGTGCTATCGTGTCTCTGGACCGGAGCAGAGTGTGTGTGCGGTGGTTAGCGTGACAGCGCGAAAACCAGGACTTCCTTGTTTCTCAAGGGAAAGCATATTTACACTGTTTGAATAGTTCCCTGTCCCCTATATAGTGCACTACGCGCCATTCACTGTACAGAAAATACTAATTCTGTGGACAGAAAATACTAATTCTGTGGACAAGTGACCGATTTCAGCCGCGGCTTCAGCGTCTATTTTACAGTGTAGGGGGCGGGCGCTTCGGATTCTAGAGAGCATTTGATTGGACAGAAAGTTTGATGAGAAGTATGATGTGACGTCAAAAAAAAATCGTTGAGCCGTTTTGGCGGAAGTGACGAACTGCAAGCTTTGAATGCTTATATCTTCTAAATGCCAATTTTGTCACTGTTTTGGAGCACACTGCCTTATAGATAAACTTAAGACTAACAAATTGATACTAACACCCAAAAAACTTTAATTTTGATTTCATGGGGACTTTAAATAGATGACAACAGACTATGGTTTCCCTTTTAGAGCACGTTTCTATGAGCTGCTGTGTGCATGTAATGAAAGTTTTCAGTGTTTTAATGTTTTTTAAGTAGTTTAAAAGTAGTATAGATTTATAATATCAACATTTATTGGTTATCAAACATGACATGAACAAAATAGTCTTATCGGCCGTAATTTCCATATTGGTGCATTCCCAGATACAGTAGAAAAGAAAACGCTTCACTTATTGAGTTAGAAAACATGTATTATCTGCACATATAGTCACAGAGAAACCCTGCTTCCCTAGTAAAAATGCTTTTTTTTATGTGCTGTAACATTAAAGAAAAGCTTTTAAATGTCTTATGTCTTCTGATTTCTTAAACATCTAGCTTGGAACCATTTTTGGATGTGGGAGTACTTGGGAGAGGGAAATTGACTTTACCAATAAGTGTCTCAAAAGGGAAAAGTCTTTGTTTTATAGAGGATCTCTATTAAATTAATGACACCAGATGTTTCAGACCCACACAGTTGTGGAAGTAGGCCATTCATTGTCCCAGGAGATCTCCTTGTTCACAACTTTCTGTTCTTAAGGAATTTCCTATTGATCTGGCCGAGCAATTTATTCCTCTCTCTCTGGAGAGATGGGGAGGAAGAGAGACATCGAGAGGAAACCGTCAGAGCGAGTAGGGGATCCTCGAGAGCATGTCAGCGGATACGCGGGAGGAAGTGTTGATGAATGGACGCCGAATGTCTCCGGTACCATTTCTTCCAACACTTCCGGCAGTTTCTAGTCTTAAACCAGACACACTTTCTGAAGTGTAGTTACGTCAGCTACAAGTGAACTGAGATGCAGACTTGATAGACCCCATCAAGTGAGAAGTTTTGTTGCGTCTTCCTCCATCTGTCTCTTATTGAGGGAAGTGTGGTATCGTTGTGCATCATGCTGGTTCTTTCTAATGCACCGTTGGAGAGGAGGGGAACTCAGATAGGAAATGAGGGAGATGCAAGGAAATGACAGGCCCATGAATCACCCCCTCTTTAAGGAGATGGGTCACATCAAACACACACAGTGCGTTAAAATGCCTCATGTTACCTAAGCGAACAACAGAGGAAACACATTCACTCCATGTACTCTGAATCACCCATATATGCTAAGAATTCAGTCCACTTTAAGAAGGCAATGCTTTTTATGAAGTGAATCATGCACTGTTAAAAAATATATTCTTTTGAAGTTGTAAATAAAATTTCAATTAAAATTTTATTTGAAATTTTCAAAAAATTCAATGCATTATTTGATGTTTTTTTGTAATTATTTGTGAAATTTACTAGCAATTTCTGAGTGAAAATTGTAAACCAATTATAGTTTTTTTTCTTCAGTTTTTTCATTCAACCAAAAAGGTATTTCTTTGCCGTATGGTTTGTTGTGTGTACGCTCTTAAAAAAAGGTAGAAAAGTTGTCACTGGAGCAGTACGCTTTCAAAACCTACTAGAAACTAATATACCTTTAAAGGGATAGTTCACCCAAAAAATAAACATTTTGTCATTAATTAATTAACCTATCGTTCCAAACCCGTAAGACGTTTGTTCATCTTCGGAACACAAATTAAAGGTCACTGACGTGCTTTAAAACACGCAGCGGTTATCTATGTGTTTACGTCATTTCAACAAAACAAGAAGACAGGGTGGGACACATCAATCAATCCCGCCACCTTTTTTAAATAGCTAATAGCGTTTCGTTTATATCACAGCTTGGGCAGAAAAACAGAAAACAGAAAAACTCATCGGCCGATGCCGATATTTGAAAATAAATGCTAAATATCGGCCAATATATCGGCCTTGGCGATATATCGGTCGACCACTAATATATATATATATATATAATATAAAATATATATTGCGACAGAAGATATTGAAGTAACGTATATTTTTTCCTCCCATCTCGTATCTATTTCCTTTAGGGGTTCCATTTTTTTTAAATGGAAATGTCTTAGCCTTATGAGCAGTTGATTTATGCTAATCGACGGACTGTTATGTTAATACGTGCTGTCATTCGGTTATGTATAACATTATATTAATATGTTTCAGCACGTAACAATCATTATATGGCTTGAGTTAAGGTAGCCTATCTTCTAAATTAAACAGATTATCATACAGATTTAAAGCGTGAATCCCGTCTCTCTCAGTTTATGGGTGTTTGTGCGTGCATGCGGGGGAGGGGTGCGATTTTCGAATAATAATCGAATAATACCCAGTAATTTTTTAATATTATTTTGTTGTTGGAATGTCCCATCATATTTACACTGTTTGAATCGTTCCCTGTCTCCTATATAGTGCACTACATGCCATTCAGTTTACAGAATACATTAACTCTGTGAACAAGTGACCGATTTAATCCGCAGCTTCAGCATCTATTTAGGGGGCGGGATGCTTCGGATTCTAGAGAGCATTTGATTGAACAGAAAGTTTGATGAGAAGCTGAAGTGCAAGGTGATGTCATCAAAATCGTTGATCCATTTTAGTGGAAGTTAGAGACTGTAACATTTGATTGCTTATATTTTTTAAATGCAAATTTTGACATTCTTTTGGAGCACATTTATAGATAAACTTAAGGCTTTTCATACTAAAAGCCATAAAACTTCAATGATTTCAGTGTGGACTTGACCTGTAGACAGCAACAGAACTGACTAGTTCAAGGCGAGACATGAGTAAGAAGGTACATCGTTTAAAATAGGCAAGGAAAGCAATGGTTCAACCGCAATTTTATGAAGCTACGAGAATTATTTTTTGTGCAACTAAAACAAAAATAACTTTATTCAACAATTTCTTCTCTTCTGTGTCAGAATTTGACGTGCGTTCACGACAGTGGCAGCTTTTGTACCTTTTTTTAAGTGTCTTGTATCCTACAAGTGTCCAGGGTTTAATTATAAAATAGTGAGAGATTCTTTTGAGCATCTTTAAACACTTGTGTTCTGAATATTTCTTTCTCTTTCCTGCCTCCTTCGAGAGCCCTGATGTGGTCAGAGCTCGAGGGGCCGCACTTTTTCCGCTCTGTGTAGTCTGCACACGCCCACACGCATATGCCTACACTCGTTTAAGTAGCCTACACATTCCTGCATTCACTCTATCTTCGGACTGCAATACCTTTCATATTTTGACATCATTTTTAAAGAGGTGTTGCAACCAAACATAGTATAGCTAAATCATAGGTGGTTTATTGGGTTACTGCTCTCTAATCTGTTAAATTGTGGTCAGATATTGTAATGATTTCTTGATTAGTCTGTCCTGTATCATTATCCGCTGATTTCATTGGGCTCACATCCAGAGAACTGATGACGACCTGCAAAAGGTTCAGTGTTGAAAGATTCTTTTGTTGCCAAAATTTCCACAGGCTCTTTCACAAATATGATACATGACTGGCAATTTTTTTTTTTTAATCAGAAGTTTTCATTAAATGTTACATTTTTTTATTATATGCCTTAGAATATTTAATGTAGGTAGGCTATGTTTTAATATATACAGTACCAGAGGTCAGATTATTTAGGTCACACTGTATTTATTTGATCAAAAATACATTAAAACCTTATTACTAAGAGTATCATTGTTGATGTTTCCAGTCTTCAGTGTCACATGATCATTCATAAATTATTCTGATATGCTGATTTGGTGCTCAGGAAACATTTCTTAAGTTTATCAATATTGAAAAACAGTTGTGCTGCTGAATATTTTTTTAGGATTCTTTGAGTAAATAGAAAGTTCATATGAAAGAAATATTTTGTAACATAATTGTCTTTTCTGCCACCAATGTAATGTGTCCTTGCTGAATACAACTATTAATTTCTTTGGGGAAAACAAATCTTACTGACTGCACATTTTTGAATGGTAAATAATGGAACAATAGCAATAATTTGTCTATTTAAAATGTTAACTTTTTGAAGCCACGCTCACAGACCTAGATAATGCGATTGCAGCTTGACTTTGTCAAGCATGCATACTCATTAATCGCACTACAGTTTGCCTCTGTGGGTGTATTTAACCCTTCAAATATTTTTATTTCATGGACAGACAGATGAAAACTGTAGCCCACACTGTAAAAAATAAGTGTAATTTTCACTGTAAACTTTGTAGAAAAACGCTACTGAAAAAAACTGTTAATAGCTTAACAGTAAGTTCCCGTATTATATACAGGGAAAAATTGTAAAATATCGAACCAGACATGTAACATGTAATTTTACAGTAAAATGCTGTTAATTTGACAGTTTTTAGAAATAAAAATAACAGATCAGTGTATAATTTACAGTCAAAAACTGTAAACTGATATTCCCAGAATTCCCTGCATGACACTCCACATTTAAAAGTATTTTGTTTAAATAATCATGTTTTCTTTAAGTTTTTAGTTATGTATATGTGGGCTTTATGTTACATCTTCTGTTGTTTAATGCATTATTTAAGTATCATGTGTGTTACCATGATGGTGTTCTGTGTTTGCATGAATGACTCTGTGCACCTTCTATATATTAGTAGTTTCTCTTGACTGCTTGGGCGCCGCTACTTGGTGATGAGCTTTGATTTCTTAGAGGTGGCTTTCTTATTTCCACCTGACTTATTAGGTGGTTGTCAGTATGTTAAAGTACAAAACGGATTTAATAGCTACGTGTGCATTGTGAATTTACGTGGGTTACATTCAAATTTTCTTGTTTGTAAATTACAGTTTTATACTGCAAAATGTGCAGTTTTTGGCCGTAAATGTGTTTACAGTTTTTCTGTATTTTTTACAAAATTATTCTGGCAACCACAGCTGCCAACATTTTTTTGTAACAACTACAGAATTTTTTTTACAGTGCAAGTATTCAAAAACCTGCTATAAATGTGCATGTTAAAGTACGCTGTGTTGTAAGCTATTGAGGAGAGATTTGTTCATAAGTTCCTTATTCAGCTCTAGCTTCAAGTGTTCCTGCCCACGGTGACCATATAAACTGAATTATGGCCTGTGGGTGAGTATTTCTCAAATTTGACAAGGATAACTCATACTGAGCTATGAACAAAGCTGCTTCCAGGACCACTTCAAAGATGTGACGTTGGTGGACTCAATGGTACCTTGCCTCATGCAACCCTTATAAATGGCTGCTCACAAGCGAGGCGTTTCTACAGTGCAGAGCTGCCCTCCTTCTGTCAGCACACTGGTTGTGGCTCAGACAAAGCTGCAGATTGTCTCCAAAGTGCTGGAGTGCCAGGCTTGGGGTTAATACTGACGCTCGTGCCAAAAGCACCAAGGGCCTCATTTTCTCGCCACTGTTACAGACAGGAATTTCTTGAGAGGAAGTCGTGTATGTGCGTTCACGTGTGCTTTGTGCGATTGTGTGCGTGTTTGTAACTCTCCATAGCCAAAGTCCAGCAACTGTAGAGTCATTGTTTTAATTCTAATTGAGTTCAGCATGGAGTCATTCCCAGAATGCCATTTAGTCAGTTTTCATCGCATGCCTTTGTCCATTACAAAATCAGATTTGGTGAAAGGGCAGAGAGTTTCATGATTTGGTACTGTTGCAGAAGTCATTGCGTGCAGACTGTGTCACAGATCATCTATAAGCAGGCCTATGAAGAATGTCTGCAGATTTCCACACAATTCGAGTGCCTGAAAATCAAGTTCTGAACTCAAAAAGTTTTGCATTCAGCTAGTTACTTTTGGTTTCGATTATCTGCATGAGGATATCAGGAAGGTGACTGTCTGGAAAGCATTGTTTTCATGGAACCAACTCCACCCACAGTCTGCAAACATAACCAGACATTCATCCACTATAATGAAAGCTTTATTGTACAGACGTTTTGAAAAATATTTGTTTTTGTAAAAACAATGACAAGTTAAAATAATTTTCATTCATAACTGTAGCCTAATCTTTGGGATAACTTGATACTAGCCAGGCGTGGCAGTCAAAATTTTTTGATGTTTAATATGAACTTAAGCCACCTTTCCACTATCTCCGCTATTTGCATATAATTGTCGCATTTTCCCCCCCAGGAACAGTCATTGCCTATCAAGCATATTTGATTGGATTGTTAATAATTCTATATTTTTTTTAATTGTATATTCTGCTAATGCAAATTCAATTTGGAATTTTTTGGAAAATAGGTCTTAAATATTCTGTTTAGTTTCTATTTGAAATTTTTTAATAACTCAAATATGGCTTTCACCATAAAAACAATCCAAGCTTAAAAAATGTGGAAAATTATACCAGTTCTCACTATTAACTAGTTGCTTATTAGCATGCATATTATTAGCATATTGGCTGTTTATTAGTACTTATAAAGCACATATTCTGCATGACCATTCCTAATCCTACCCAATACCTAAACTTAAAGGGGTCATATGATGCGATTTCAAGTTTTCCTTTCTCTTTGGAGTGTTACAAGCTGATTGTGCATAGATAAGATCCCTGAAGTTGCAAAGACTAAAGTCTCAAAACCAAAGAGATATTCTTTATCAAATTTAAGACTCTGCCACGCCCCCCTAAAACGGCTCGTTTAAACGCCCCCACATGTCTACCTCACTATGTAGAAATATTTGCATAATGCCCCAAATTTTCACGCAAAGAAAGAAGGCGTGGTTTCAGTAACCGCAGTTAGTGTTGAAGCAGCCATGTCAGAGAGACGCTGTGTGTTTCTTGGCGAAAGCAAAAGCACTTTATTTGGCCTTCCGAAAGTAGATGCATTTAGGAATCTTTAAGATTACTTACAACAGAACAGCAATGCATTTTATGGACGACCGTTTCGTGAACCTAGGAGAGGAGGTAATTCTGACTTTGCTATGACAATCTGGCGCTTCTGAATCAGCTACTGTTTTGTTACTAGTTTAAGTATATGCTATTGACTGTTCAACATGCGGAGTTTTGCCATCGGGTGTGTGTGTGTGTGTGGTGTGTGTGTGTGTGTGTGTGTGTGTGTGTGTGTGTGTGTTGTGTGGTTTGAGAGAGAGAGAGAGAGAGAGAGACAGCGTCACATCACATCACATCACAGTAGAGTCAGCTGCCTTAACCACGGCTTGTGTACTGCATCATTACTGTGTCTGTTCCCCTTTCGGGCTTGAACTGATGGTAAAACTAATGACATTATTTACTGTCTTTACATTTATTTTGAAAGATGAAGCTCGCGATTATGGTAAGGGACGTTACATTTCCGACGAGTGCATGCGGTGTACGGCCTATCACAATGCACTGGGTCAGCTGGCCAATCAAAGCAGACTGCGCTTTTCGGAAGGAGGGACTTTGTAGAAAACTAAGTGTTTGAGGGAGGCGGGGCATAGAGGACTTACAATATTGTACAGTATTTGAAAAATAATGTGTTTTTTGAACATTAAAGCATGTCAACATATTCTGATACACAAAATAATGATCTTTAAAAAAGCATCATATGACCCCTTAACAACTACCTTACTAACTACAGTAGTCAACATTTGAAGTGGATCAAAAAAGTTAATCAAAGTTGTCCTAAGACAAGAACGGTTATTGTTTTGTTTTTAGGACAACTTTGGTGAAAGGTTTTGATCCACTTCAAATGTTGACTACTATTTAATAAGCAGTAATAAGGAGTTTATTGAAGCAAAAATTGTAGTTAATGGTTAGTTAAAGGTGCACTAAGCGATTTTTGCCAAACGATGTTGATATCTGAAAGCACAAAAACAAACACGCCCACACCCCAACAAAGCCTCGCCCCTATTTTGAAATCTCCGCCCCACACATACGTACACAACCATGGCAACGACGATCGTGGAAACAAGTGAAGATGACACGCAAGCATATTCAAACAAAAGCGAATAAGTTGTGTGAAACAAAGCAAAATCAATGTTACTCACCTATCAAGAAGAAAAACAACGCAATCTCGGCGTCCGATTCCAATCCTTCCCGCTCCTTTAGTTTTCTCTCCCCCCCAATCTTGCCTGATCGTAACCTTTCTTTTTAATGTTTTGTTTCTCTGATATTTTCCTCTTTTTTATCTGCCATCTCTCTATCTATAGTCGATCTGCTAATATCCGTTCTGTGCACTCAAATTGAGCGCTCTCTTCTCGTTCATTACAAGACACGCCCCCTTACTGCTGATTAGGTTTGGGTATCGAGAACCGGTTCCATTTTAGAACCGGTTCCAAATTTTCAATAATCGGGTATTCGATAAGACATGTGCATTTCGATTCCGCTTAACGATTCCCGCGTTCGCATTTTAACGTGATTTTAAACTATTTAAGTGCAGGAAGGGAAAGAACTTGCACACTGTTTGCGTGCAGCGCACACATCTGAAAGCACGAGCACAGAGAACAGTGGTCCCGATGCATGTTCCCAACCTGTGTCCATTCTCGAACTGTTCCGTGCATTCCCACAAAGGTTGTTCCGGGCCAGAACTGACTTCTCTTTCACATTTATCGACCAGTATGCACGAAATACATCAGTATATCATCATAAACACAGACGTTTTTTTGTCTTAAGTGAACATAAACAGATAAGAAAGAAAACGCATGTGTAACAGTATTTACAGTATAACAGTATAAAGAAAACTATACAGTGTTTTTAAACTTTTGTTTCATTTCTGTACCTGACATGTTCAGTTTATTTATTTATGCTATTGCTATTATTAGTTTGCTGTCTTTAACACTTAATGTTGTTTGAAATTTATTAGTCTAGTTGTTTTTTTCTGTGGTATTTTGATAAAACCATAGACATAAAACAGAATAAATATGTTTGACATCTAAATATTTGACTTAAAATTAGTTTAATGGATTGTTTTAGCTTATTGGAATCAGAATTAGGAATCGGAATCGATAAGCGGAATCGGAATCGGAATCGATCAAATTCAAATGATACCCAACCCTACTGCTGATTGTCTACAAGTGGGTTTTGGGACTCGGTCAGGGACTGTGGTCAAAAGCGTTGATCAAATATTGCTTAGTGCACATTTAATAGTGAGAAATTGACCTTAAAATAAAGTGTAACCAAAAAAAATCAAACAAACAAACGATCAGCCTATGTCAATCACATAGAACTTTCAAAGTGGTTATGAAGCAGCTGTTATGCTCCTCTTATTCATCATTGTAAAATAAACGAGTAATGAATCTATGAATACATCCACACAAAGCAAATGACCGCTAAAATGTCGGAGAGAAAACCAGGTTTTCAATGGTGAATTAATGTAAATAATTATGTAATAATTATAAAATAATTATTTTGCACATCATTTTTCATAACCAACATAATACAGAAATATTGTTTAAATAATAATGTTTTAGTACCAAAAAATATGGGTAATTCTTAACTGACGCTGATAGACTACATCACATACAGTCTAGCCAAAAAAGTTAAATGCCACAAGTATTTCAATGCGCCTGAAGCTTAAATCCCCAAAAATCTGCATATGCAAACAATTGGAACTCAACAGCTCCTGTACTGCTCTCCATTGGAAATGAACCACTTTCCAAAATGAAAGGCTGCTTTAGCATATGTGGAGTGGAATTTTGTTCCAGTGAGATTTTGCTGTGGATGCCACAAGATTAAAAACCGAGCCACAGACAAAATGTCCTGTCGCTCACTGCTGGTTAGACAAAAAATGCTGTATCGCATTGCATGCGGTTCGAAAAAGTATGCAACTTTTATTTATCTCCAAATATTCAAGTCTCTGTGAGCAGATTTGACATGCTGGTGGCATTTGTGTGTTTTTTTACCCACTTATTTATTTATCCCACCATGAGTTTGTGTCTCATGCTGTACAGCACAGTGTCTATGGAGAGTTGAAAGCTACTCGCTGACACTCACGCACACACACACACACACACAGATGCTCACTACTAAGAGTGAAAATTAAGAGTGGGGTGTTGACTGTTGTGTTCCTAGATCTCAGGAGAGTTACAGTATACACACTGCCAGAGAGAGAGAGAGAGGGAAATGGCCTGTTTTCTCTGAAGAACAGTTGAGGGGGAGGTATCATCGTGGGAGAGGTAGAGATGGACCAATTAGGAATGAGAGATGACCGGACCTTCAGATTATGAGGAAAAAGCAAGGGCAGATCCGAAAGCATGCGGATGAAAGAGTTAGGTGCACCTCTGTGATTTAGTGTGTCCTGATTCTGGTGTCATTCAGACGACCATTACCTCAGCTCTAGTCTGTTACTCTTTCTGTCTATCTCTTTCTCTTCCTGTGTTGATTTTATCAGTCTGGCATAGTTACACGTTTTGGTCACGCTAGCATAAAGAAATCCCCCCGAGAGGCTAGATTGTCTCACAGCGATTCAAAGGACTTTGTGAGCTGAGTGAGAGATTGATAGGTGTTTTCTAAAACAGCCTCTTTCTCATGAACGAGGTTGGGGTTATAAATTAGCCTGCGTGAGAGAGAGAGGCTTTGGCCACAGTTTTATTCTCCCACAGTCAATGAGGATGAGCCATCGTCACTTCTCCTCCCCTGTCCGCACGCCTTGAACGTTGACGGGAATGTAAAGTGGGCTGAACTATGCGTGGAGCCTATGAATTCCTGCACAGATCAGCAGTATAAACATACACACGGTCAAGCTCATGTAGGGGTGTGCCTTTCAACCGGTTCCCATGTCTCAATCTCGCAGGAATGTTACTAGACCTATGGGGAGTATTTAGACGTGCTCCCTTTTCTTTGCCTTTATTCTTTTCTTTGCCTATATTACTTGAATCCGTTCACGCCATCTGTTGTATCTTTACTGAGTGAAATATGGACTCAAAGCACTGCTTTACTGTCACCCGGTGCTGAGATCTGTGGAAATGAGAAAAGTCTTTGAGCACACCCACTTTGAAAACACAAAGTAGAGCAACAGTATGAGTTCAAATGGAGATAAGGCCCGTTTTATCACTGAAACTCCTGGCAAGAAACTTTATGACCTCATCGTCTTCAATGCAGGAGCCACTATTAGTGTAATAGTATCTGTCCTATGGCAGCTATTGTCAAAACAGCCTTGTTCCCTGTCGAGCACTGAGGTTGTTATCAGTTACAGACTGCTGACTGGACTTGAGTTGCGATAAACCATTTTGCACATGACTTGGCATGAGAACAAGTTTCAGTTGCATCTTACAGTATATGTATGACCTGATGATCAGACAATTGACATTGTGTGCACCTATTAGTATTTGTTTATATACTATAAATTTTTTCTTAATTTTGAATTAGCATTTATTTTTATATTTTGAGTTTTCATTAAATTTTTTAGTAAATATTTTGTGCTTTTGTAATTGTTTTTTTATACTATTTCTATTTAGCTTTGTTTTGTTCGTTTTTTTTAGTTTAGTACTTATTTAATTGAGTTATTTAAGTAATTTAACTTATTTTATTGCAGAGGCAGCATCTTTAATTTCAGTTTAAGTTTTTCATCTAATACATTTTATTTTATTTTAGCTTTAAAAAATATTTAGCTTACAATAGCAACATTGAAATACACATGCAATTGTATTACTTCACCCACATGCACTTTTACTCTCTCTGCTGTTATAAACCTGTGTTTTTGGTTAATATTTAGCAGAATGTCTTAAATCTCATTTAAATATGGCACAGCAAAATGTATGCCAGGATTGACATCAATGACGAGATACATGATAACCTGTTTTGTTAAGAACCTGTGTTATCATATGAATTATGTTTTTTGGCAATTTTTGTAGTGCATGTTTTTGTCAGTTTTGTAGGTTATTTATTTTTTATTGTATTGGGGAAAATGCACATTCTTCACATTTGTCTTTTTTTTTTTTTTTTCCATCGAAAAAGAAGTGTACCTTTTGTGATCATTTTAATGACACACCTTCCTATAGGCACTTTACAATAAATTAAATGTTTGTTTTTTTTGTATTCAGGAATAACACATTATGTTGATCAAAAGGGACAGTAAAGACTTTTATAATGTTACCCAAAAATTATATTTCAAATAACTGCTGTTCTTTTGAACTTTTTATACATCAAAGAAATATTATTATCCATTGATATTAATGTTTTATTAAAGTTTTTATTGGTATTTTTTGTAAGGTAATCAGAAAGAAAAACAAAGGAACATAAGGAGACGCAGTAATAGGAAGGAAGGGAGACGCAGAAGGTGGTGTGTATGTGTGTGTGTTCCCAGGTGGCTCCTGAAGTCACAAAGCTCTATTCTAGAGGGTAAATGGGAAGACAGTAACTCAAAACGAACAGCCTTTAAGAGACACAAACTGCCTCTCCAACTGAGCTTCCTCCATATGTTTTCTGTTCTCTGCAGCACACACTGATGGCCGTGTTTAGTGTTCAAATGCTCCCTATCACGGGTCTTCAGCTGTCATAAAACTCCTTGCTTTTTTTCTTCCTGAAAAATATAAACCTCATTAGCTTCTATTCTCCTTTTTTAGTGTTACTTATTTCAAGATGACTTTGCAAACACTACCATTCAGACTACCTCTGTTTGATCATCTTAATGCATCCGTGCCGAATAAAACTATTTCTTAAAAAAAAAAAGTACTTGCATAGTGTACTTGAATGATGGTGCTACAAGCTACTTCAAAGAATAGCGTGGTACATGTCCTAAAACCATAGTTGTACCCTGATACTTTTTGTTAGCGCTCTTTCTTCTCTCCTCCTTCAAAACAAACTATCTGGCTGCTTTTGTGCACTTTCCTTCCCTTTTCTCTCTCTTACACAGAAATGCAGCCACACCTTGTTCCTTTATATCTATCAGTCATTGCTGCTTTTGTTGGGAAGACTAAACCTACCGGAGTTGATTCACATCTGCCACAAAACACCTGTTATGTCACCCTGGGTCCGGGGGAAAGGAGTGACTCACCATGGTCTTTTCTTTTAGGCCAGTCTAGGACCAACTTTATATTTGAACACTGAACCACTGCAGGTGGCAAAACAGCCACACTGTTCACAATCAGCTTCAGATGCAGTTCTGCTTCAGACACAATCAGTCTTCAGTTTGCCTCACCGTCGCACTACCTGTCCCACTCAGACCGTTTACTAATGTGCGGCCTTGGCAGCTAACAATATAAAACTGTGTCCTCATGTTACTGCTGTGCGGCGTGAGAAAGGGACGTTATGAGAAGTTTGCTGTCGACCTCAGCCAGAAGCAATTAAACTGTTTATGAAGCATTAACTGAAGTATTCGTTTTAGGCTTGCTATTTATTTTGTGACACGCACGCTAATGTGCACTGTTGATTGAGTCCAGTGTCCACTCAGACACTCAAATAGAGTGTTTTGAGTAAGGACGGACATTGGATGAGAATCACACACAGGAAGTTGAGCTCACTCTCTGGACTGGCCTTTGCGCCTCAGTAGACTTGTCGTCTGGAGTGGCCTCACACTGTGTACTAACTAGGTGCGACGCACAAAGTGTCAAGTGTCAGATCTCTTCCGTGTTAATCTGAGTTTTTGTTCTAATCGCTACCGTTGGGATACATCAAGATGCGCTCGAGGGTGGACTTGACATTCAGCCCTTATATCCTAGTCATTAAGAATTTAGGTCTGGCTCTTTTCCTGGTATGGAAGGTCCACTTTACATGAGCCTATGAATTCCTGATTGTTAGAATAGAATGCATAATGGATGGTATTTGTGTGTGTGTGTGTATGTGTATAGATATATATATATCCGATATATATAGACTATATATATAGATATTATACTAAGATATAGATATAAAAGACACAAACTTGCGTTACTTGGATGCGTCATAAGGTTTTTATCTTACTAAGGCCACCATTTTTAACAATTAAAATACATTAAAAAGGTAATAATATGCAAGTACTGTACTTAGCAACAATTAAAAGTTAATTAACCATTTTCTATTTTAAAAAAATATAATGTAATTCCTTGATGACAGAAAACGGAGCTTCAGCAGCCATTACTTTAGTCTTCAGAGTTACATGATCCTATAGATAGCCCCCCCACCACCACCAAGGATTTCCTTATAGAAATATGGGCAAAACGTACCCAAAAAACTAAAAACATTTAAAATATAAATTTATATAATTTTAAATGTCTACTGTCGCGTTTAATGCAATTTATTGTGTCCAGATACAAGTATTAATTTTGTTTAAAGAAAAACAAAAAAAAACCGTACTGACCCCAAACGCGTAAAACCACTAGTGTACTCGAGTTATAGTAAAATGCTGTTGTGAATGCCATTTCATATTGAATTCTTTTAGTTAGATCATAAAAATGACTTTGGAGTCTGTAAAATGTTTTAATATTTTGATACAAGTCTCTTATGCTCTTATCAAAATTACATAAAATACAGTAAGACATGGGAAGTATTATTCCAATTTAAAATAGATTTTCTGTTTTATTATATTTATTAAATAAACATATGACAAATCTGTAACAATCAATAGAGAGTCAAATGCTCAAATAAAACTTTGTCGACACAATAGCAGGGTCACTGAATTGCAACTGTAAAAATACAATAAATATCCTAGGTTTTGTTCAGATATGCAGCAATTTTGTTGCATGTCTGACTAAAATCCCCCAAAAATAAAAATGCTTGCCACAGCATGTGCTCAAGTGTGTGATATACAGTAATGCCACAGACGATGTTTTCTCATGCCCCTCATGAGTTCAGCACCTCTCAGTGTCATGAGCATGTTACAGTACACAAAAATTCCAGTTTTCCATCTTCTCTTTCCATAATGATAGCTACTCTCCTCTAAGTGTCTCTGGCATCATGCTGACACTCAAGTCATTACTATGGCAACAAAATATATACCGATTTTCAAAATGATAGGGTGTATAGTAAGTCCTAAAGATTAGATATTTAAAAATTTTGTGCAGTGTATGAAGAAAATCAAATTTTAAACATCACCTCATTAAAACATTTTAACATTTTAAAATTACAAAAACATTTAACATTTTAGTTATAAATGAGCTTGTGTCGTTGTTGATTATAGGTTTTTGTTAGGCAGAGACTGAGAGAAAACAAAAGAGAGGGGAAGAGGAACCGTTCCAGCTGCCTAGTAAAAACCACAACACCTGGGATGAAGGAAGTGAGCGAGCATGTGTGGGTTTGTGTGTGGGTCCCCTACGCCGTGATGTTTCTGACCCCAGCCGCCTTATAAAAGGCCCTTTGATGCAGAGGCAGGCCTTCTTTAGCATGGCAGAGCTTTAGGTGTGTGTGTGTGTGTGTGTGTGTGTGTGTGTGAGATTAGGAGGTAGAGGGTGTACTTTAACCCATTTAGTACTGGGCGCTTGCCAGATTTAGTAGCTTAGTTGACTAATCCCCTTCCGCCTGCCCTTTTCTTACCAACAAGTGTCTGTACTTGTGTCTTTGTGTGCGTGTGTTTGTATACTTGTGTTTTTGTGAGCTTCTATGGAAGCAAAAGAAGGGATCTGAGAGACTTGGGAACCATGTTCACCTCCATTGATTGTTTCCTGGCTGTAAAACATGTTGACGGTTTCCCTGATGGGATTTGAAACAGACCTGTAAGTTTAACTGGACAGCAGCTGACTCGGCTCTCGTTCTGTAATGTCCCCTGTATTCTCTCTTTTTCTCTTTCTGTTTTTCACTCCATCACTCCCTCATGGCTGGAGTTTTGGAGCTACCGAGGGGACTTCCATTTTATTCTTAGCCACAGTTATAAAGTGCTAGCGGGCTAGGTTACATTTAAAACATCTACAATTTTATCAATAAAAACAGCTAGATGGTGTTTTTGTGGTGGGTTGAAATCCAGAAATGGGTTGTGGATTCTAATAATCAAATAATTTTATATGCTAAGTGTAAAAGGAGGGGAAATGAGAATGCAAAATTAAATATTGAATGTCAACTTATATGATTTAAAAAAATGACCTATATTTGATACATTATTGATATATTGTGCATCTCCATCCATATATTTTAGTGTTGAAAAATCTGTATGTCTGATACTGTATTTTTGCACAATTCAGCTGTCACTTGGTAATGTGGATGATAATAATACACTACCTTTTAACTTTAATTTAAAAAACCAAAGAAACATTAAAGGGGTCATATGATGTTGCTAAAAAGAACATTATTTTGTGTATTTGGTGTAATGAAATGTGTTTATGCGGTTTAAAGTAAAAAAAAACACATTATTTTCCACATACTGTACATTATTGTTTCTCCTCTATGCTCCGCCTTTCTGAAACGCATCGATTTTTACAAAGCTCATCCGTCTGAAAAGCAAGGTGTGCTGTGATTGGCCAGCTGTCCAGTGCATTATGATTGGCCGAATACCTCAAGAGTGTGACGGAAATGTTACGCCCCTACCATACTGTGATGATCCTCTGTCAGGCCGGAGCGATGATTCAAAAAAACATGAAAACCCATTATAAACAGGCATTTGTTGCATCCAGTGGGGAACTGATTATAATGACTTATACTGTCTTTTTACGCGTTGCGTTGCATCGTGCCGCGTATACATAAAACCATGTCTGCATTTGTGATCGGAGAAATGTCAAACAACGAGCCCTACTCTACACTGCCCAAAAAACTTGCTTTAAATATATAAATTATAAAAACTCTTTAAATATAAAAAAGTACTTACAGTCCGTCGGTCTGAACAACGAAACACAGCGTCACACACGGTGGCCTATGAGGGAGCAGAGCCGGCGGGCCGCTAGCGGTGAGGAACGCCGCGCGGGACCTAGGGGGAAGCAGAGAGGAGGCGGTTTGAGAATGTTGCCGCGGCCAGCGGCAATTCGACGAAGGAGCATCGGAGGGCTTGCGGCCAAAAACATCGTGAAGAACCGGGAGGGACTCCGTGTAGTCCACGGTGAAAGACGATACGGTGATCCACAGCGAAGTTGTGTATTTCCTCAGCAACCAAGAACGATCAGCTTCCAGGCATGACGAAGCATGCTACCTCGTCCCTCTTTGGAAGACCAAACAAGTATTTTCGCTTCACAACGAAACAACACAGCTCCTTCACGACATGGCGGCGGTGGCAAAAACAATACTACAGCGAGAATAAAAGTACGCCTTCTTTCTTTGCGTGAATTTGACCGGCGTTATTCAAATCTTCCCACATTGTGACGTAGAGATGTGGGGGCGTGTTAGACACGAGCCGTTTTAGGTAGGCGTGGCTGAATCTTAACTTTTATAAAGAAGCATCTCTGTTTTTTTCCCCCCTTTTCTTTTTCATTTGCCCCTTTCTTTTTGTGAGATGTGAGATTTAGTCTTTGCAACGTTACAGATAATTCGTAGGCACCAAGAGCTGTAACACTCAAGAGAAAGGACTGCAAATTGAAATTACATATTATGCTACCCTTTAAATTGATATTTGTTGCACATTTTTAAAAAAATGCACGTTTTTTAACTTTCTATTCATCAAATAATTCAGAAAAACTGTATAAATATTTACTGTTTTCAACATTGAGAATGATAAATGTTTTTGAGCACCAAATCAGAAAATTAGAATGATGTCTGAAAAGTCATGCAACATTGAAGACTGGAGTAATGAATGCAGAACTTATTTTAAATGGTGCAGCCAAATTCAGCTTTGCATCAACAATAATGAATGACATTTTATAGAATTAAATATAATGTTATTATTCAATACTATTTAGTATAAATCCATGCGGTAATTCTAAGGGGCAAACTAGGATTCATTGAAATAATTAGCCCCGAGCCATTTAATCAATATATCGACTTAACGTGCAATATATGTACATGATCTCAATTTCATTTTTGGGACACAAAATATAGCCCATTCTCACTTGCGCTAGGGTTGCTGATGGTGAGGAAATTTCCACCGGTTAATCCGTACGTGTGACAACACCGGATAATACCCCAAGCTATATAGATAAATAATTATATAATAAATGCCCCAAGAATTTGGAGCATGTGTGGACAGATGAGGGACAGATGAGGGACCGAGAAAGGGCAAGTTGTTTCTGTGTTTATTGTCGCCATTTTGTCTCCCCCTGACCAAACCGTGGGGGCGGGGGCGTTGCTGTTGCCTCTTTTCCTCGCTTTCCTTCACTTCTAAATAGCTTAAAAACACCGTGCGCATTTTACTTTCACTTTCAAACAGCGGCAATTCGGCGTAAAGCAATTGTTAATTTTTAGTTAGTTTGAATTTCCCCTCTTTTCCTCGCTTTAAATAGCTTAAAAGTGCCGTGCGCATTTTACTTTCACTTCGACTCTGCACGGCAGTGTCAGCCATCAATGACGTGAATGCAACCAACAAAATACATGTCAAACTCACTTAGCCCGTATAGATACCACCAACAGAAACTTTTATTACAAAACATACTAAACTACCGTATTGGCCCGATACAAGACAGTGTTTTTTTTCTTGGAAATACATCTGAAAAAACAGCATTCGTCTGATAGCAGCGGGTCTAGACTTCCGACTAGTCAATAATACACACCACACAAATCAGGTGGCGGCCAAATCACGCATAACAAAACGAGTGTGCCAGGCAAATATTGTACATGTAATCGTAGTTGTAAAGATCGCCAGTAAAACCCCCCCCAGGAAAAGAAACATTACAGATGCATGAGTCATGACCTGTAAGATCGAAGCTCTGATGGGATAAAACTCTCTTGTGATTTGAAACGTAAGACAGTACCAGATTGGGACGACTACAGTAAGATTTAACCTTTATGTTATAAGATTGGGTATGCTACTATTAGATGGAAGCCTAACTAGTCTATTCAGATGGGCTACTGCTTCTTTTCTTTGTTTTTTTTTTTTTAATGGTATATCAAAAAAAGGGTATATTTTTAAACTGTGATTGTTGGTACATTTTACCAGTTTTTAACATACTTTCAAAACAAAAATTAAAATAAGAAAAATATGCAATATGAAAATAATTGAAGACAAAAATGTGTTTTACTGAGAAAAAACAAGATGGTTTTTAAAAAGCCTTTTTCCAAAAAGTACATCTAAAAAAAAAGGGGGGTCGTCTTATAATCAGGGTTGTCTTATATTCGGGCCAATACGGTACACCATGCTATAGGGCAGGCTATGCATAATATAAAATAACAAATAACTAACAAAGTTTAAATAGGTATCCAAAACTGGAAATAACTAAACATGTATAATATATAACCAAATAAATAAGAAACGTAGAACGGTTATTAGCAAAACGAGTAAGAAAGCTAGGAGGCACGGCATACACCTTGATGTCAAAAAAAAAATAAATTACACAGTTTAAATAAAGCAAAAATCAGCAAACAATGTGGAACCAATTAAATAAGAAACGAATGTTTAAAAAAAAAAACTTCCAAAATCACCAGATAAACGGCAAAATCAATAGGCTTTACAAAATCCAAAATATTGCCAAACAGGAGCTTTTGCATCTCATTTCGAAACTAAACCATCCGCGATCGTCTGGTCTGTCTCAACTCACTCTTCGTTCAGTCAGCCGAACTCACTCTCCTCACTGATAAATTAATCTGATCTGTGAGCGCACTCGTTCGAGAACGCGCATCGAGCAGCCGCGTTCAAGTTTTTAATTGTAGTGTCTGTCTTTTACTGAAAATAAACTGATTTTATTACTATAAACAAATTACTAAAGACTGTGGGGGTCCGCGGTGCCGCGGTGGCAAGTAACGTAACCGGTGTTGCTACTTAACATATCGTATCACCATCTGCACCATCTATCGCGGCAAGCCTAACTTGCGCCTGTGTCTTTTGCAGCTTCTCGTACATAACGTGGTGTAGTCATGAGGTGCTAGAAGTGCTACAAAAAAGTTTTCATCTGCAGATATGGCCTTGTTTAGGGATCTGTGCCTTTGTGCATACAGACATCTGACTGCTAAGTAGTGATTGTGTTTTTCAGCAATAGTGTGCACCCTTAATTTACAGAGAAAAGAAGCTCAGGGAAAAATCAGATGGAAAAATCTCCATACAAGTTGCAATAGTTCTTTAATATTTTTGCTTTATTTTTGATGAAATAAATGTAGCACAAATGTAACACCCCTGCCTTAAACTGTAGCCTACTTTGCGGATCATTTTTTGCATTAAATTACCCTGCGAGAACGTCCATATGTTATGCTAGTGACGCCCACCATTCCCACTGTTCTTCACAGTACTGTGTGTTAGACTATACTTTAACCACGATTAAGAGAACTAATGTAGTGTTGTGTTTTTTAATCTCGTTCCATCTGAAGTTTAATGGTAGCGCTGCTTTTTGAAGTGGTCTGGCGTGTTTGCGTGTGCATATGCTTCAGTCTCGCTTGGCTCGCTGAAGGCTGGGTGCTTTCTGTCTGAGCCGGGGGGCTCTGTCACGTTGCCTTACGGCTCAGCGCTATAGAAACCGGGTCAAACAACTCGCTCTGCAGCTCTTCCTCTCCCTCCCTGTCCTTCCTCTTTCTCCTCCACCACCACCACCAGGGCAAACTGTCTGTGAATAATCTGCAGAGATTTCTACTTTCAGTCATAAACAAAGATGCAATTAAACTAAAAAAAAAAAAAAACAAAAAATAAAAATAAAAAAAAATACACTCGTCGTTATGTTGTCTGTACATTAATTGAAGACTGACGTGAATTAGTCAATATAAACAAGTGTATTTAAAAAATTCATTGTTAGGCGGATTTTTTCTGATGGGATATACTCATTGATAATTTCAGAAAAATGTTGATAATTAGGTTAATTTGTTTTAATCGATTGACATGCAACCATAAGATAGATATATATATATATATATATATAATATATATCATATATATATATATATAGCAGTCTACTTATTTCTAGATTTTGTGATAAAATTGACAATTTCACAAATGAAACTTTCGATAATACCATAACAGACAAAATAGCCAATAGTCTACTTTGTTTCGCTTATAATCACATTTCTACACAAATGGCTCATTGCAAAACAAGTAATAAGATATTGGCTGAAATACCACATTATATGAAATGATTTCTTATTGAACTACTTTTCAGCAATAAATAAAACTAAACTGCCCACCACTTTGGAATGCACTACGGGATTGGAAGATTTATAAGATGCTGCCTTCAATTTTGGTCAAAATTAGGCATGTTTCTTGGTTTACACATAGGAATAAATTTGCAAGTACTTCATTCTTTTCGAGGCTGTAGTCCTCCATCATCTTG